>JAQQSU010000434.1:0-24056 GCA_028627135.1 Pseudochirops cupreus
TCGTTTCGGTTCGCAGTGCTGATATGGTTCCTCGTAGCCGAGCTGACTTTAGTGGGAAGTATCTTTGTGTGCGTTTTGGAGTTCCAGGATTGGTTTAGAGTCCTATTTTATGGGTATTTTGGGGTGGCTATGTGAGAGCTGCGATATGTTGCTGCTTCTACGCCGCCATCTTGGCTCCGCCCCCCGTATAAGGTTTTTATTACCCAGTGATCCTGAAGCTTCTCAGCTCTTCCCGTCCAGCCGCCCCCGGGGCACAGCCGCGGCTTCAGGCCAGGTTCGTTTCGGTTCGCAGTGCTGATATGTTTCCTCGTAGCAGAGCTGACTTTAGTGGGAAGTATCTTTGTGTGCGTTTTGGAGTTCCAGGATTGGTTTAGAGTCCTATTTTATGGGTATTTTGGGGTGGCTTTGTGAGAGCTGCGCTATGTTGCTGCTTCTACGCTGCCATCTTGGCTCCGCCCCCCCGGGGGGTCTGTTTTCTATTTTTTTTTGTCTACATTTGCATCAGGACTAATAGGAAAATATGTTTTGCATTACTTCACACGCATAATTGATGTTGAATTGTGTGCCTTTTTTAAAAGCAGAAAATTTGGTACCCCAATTTTTTTAATGAGTGTTAAGACTTTTTTTTACTTACAATTGAAGAAAAAACAAAATTAGAGAAAGAAACCTCAAAGCAAAAGTCTGAAGTAAAATATATAAAGGGAAAATCAATTTAAAATAAGTATGAAATATAGAAAAGATTTTGAGAGTTAACCTATTAAAATACTCACACTTCTTATATCAATGCAGCTATAAAATAATCCTTGTAGAAATAAAGGAAAACCTAAAAGAATAAGAGAAAATGTTAATGTCTATGAATGGACCTTATGAATATTAATAATAATAACACAGACATAAAATCACCTAAATTTATCTAGAGATTTTGCAGCAGACAAAATTATCAAAGGAATATTATATAAAGCTAGATGAAATAATAGCAAACTTCGTATGAGGGGAGGGAGGACAGGGTGGAGAGAAAACTTCAAGAATTTCAAGGGAAAATGCAAAAAGATAGGAAAAAAAGGGGGAGTTACGGTCACCAAACATAAAATTCTATTGCAAAGCAGAAATAATCAAAATTACAGGTTAAAAATAGAAAAGGAAATTACTGGGACAGACTAGCTAAGCAAGGTCTAGAAGTAAACATATATAGAACCTAGGAACACAAACTACTATTCTTTATTTAACAAGAATTACTGGCAAAATGAAAATAGTTTAGTTAAGAATAAGTTTAGACTAACAACTTACACCATGGGCCACAATAAATTTCAAAGCATAAACCATAAATATGAAAGATTAAACCATAAAACCATAAAAAATCTAGAGAGGAAAAGAGAGTAAAATATCCTTCACATTTTTTAAAGTTAAATAAACAAGGAATGAAAAAGATAATAAAAGACAAAATAGAATATTTTTATAACATAAAATAAAATTTTTTGCATGAACAAAATCAAAAAAGCAAACATAAGAAATTTTGTTTTAAGAATTTAATTTCCATCTGACATCTCTGATAAAAACTTCACATTCAAAGTTATTGGACAATTGACAAAACTCTTTAAGCCTAAGAGTCATTCCCCAGTATATAATCAGTGAAAGAATATGAGTAAACCATGTGTCAAAGGAAGAAACACAAACTATCAAAGTCATATGGAAATATCATCAAATTATGAGTAACAAGAGAAAAGTTAATTTAAACAATCCTGAGGTGTCACCTCACACCCTTCAGATTAGCAAACTGGTAAAAGAGAAGACAGGAACTTTTCTTGGTGAAGCTATAAAATCTTCTAATAATCTAATAAATTCTAGTAAACAATTTGGAATCAAGCAAGAAAGATTACTAAATTGTTTATATACTTCAGTCAACAAATCCTATAACTGTATTTATAACTCAAAAAATCAGTGACAAATAAATTCCCCATAATTAGGAAAATATTTATATGAACACTACTTGAAATAGAGGAAAACCAAAAGCAATTTAGGTCCTCAACAACTGGGAAATGTCTAAAAACAACAACTGTGGTCTATGAAAGAAAATAATGGAATTTTATTATTTATAAGGGAATGATAAATGAGGAAAATTCAGTGGGGGAGAAAGGAATTATTTGTATTAACTAATTCATAGCTAAGAAATCAAAGCTAAAAGAGCAATTTAAATAATGCTAAATAAGACAACACTTTAAAGTCAAACAAACTTGTCAATTTTCATTCTAGATCATTGTGATTAAAACACACTTGCTTGCTTTCTGTTAAGAAATAATAAACTGTGATAATAGAAAGTTCCATACCTTATCAGTCTTAACTGCTATATTAGAAAGTTTTCTTTAACTCTTTCTGTGGGAATATACAATGGGGGAGGGATATGGTTTATTTGTAAATAATCAATTTATTAAGATTATATATAACAAAAGTGCGTTGGGCACAGCCTTTTCCCTGGAAGCAGAGATGGGTAGTCAGCAGTTTCTTCCATCACCACAAAGTTTAATGGACTTGATCCAGATAACAGATCATGGTTAGCAATGATCAGAGTGGGTCAAGGAAGATCCTATCAAGGGGTGTGGAACCTTCAGCCTCGAGGCCACATGTGGCCTTCTAGGTCCTTGGGTGTGGCCTTTTTATGGAGTCCAATTTTTATAGCACAAATCCTTTTATTAAGAGGATTTGCTCTGTGAAGTTTGGATTCAGTCAAGGGGCCGCATTTGAGCACCTGGAGGGCCACATGTGACCTTGAAGATGTAGGTTCCACACCCCCATACTTATATCATCAAGCTGATGAATACTGTGGAAAACCTGGTGATGTAGTGGCTAAGATTTCCATAGCCATTTAAGCTGGGAATAAAATTCTAGGTCCTGACCAGTGCTAACTGTTATAAGTGATTCCTTTTGCGTCCAGTCAGCACTGGGAGGTTTCCATTGAATACGTGTACTTCTTTTTTTTCATTCAGTAGTAGCAGCTGGTGAGAGGCATATTATATCATCCTGGGATAGGGTGGGGAAATTAATATGGTTGTGTCTTCCGAGATACATATGTCTGTTGCTTTGATTTTATTACATTTTTATCTAATCCAATTAAACTGATTGTTCTGAGGTTTTGATTGACATGGAACACAGAGGAATATAAGGGAGTGGTTAGTAGGATGGGAACATGTGCTGTTAACTGAGTGAGTCATATTTCTAGATAAAATGGACTTGCAGGTGATGTATCTATGGGGCAGAACATTGGTTTGATTGAGAGCCACCATTCTTCGTGGCTCTGACTGCTCATAGAAGACCACATAGATACACTGCTGCCACACACACACTATTGAGCCACAATTTAAAAAGAACAAAAAGCTTGATTTGTATAACACTTTCTACTTTTCAGACAACACAATACTAGACACTGCCGGGAAAATGAAAGTAGAAGAAGCAAAACAGGTAGCTAAGAATGAAGCACCCTGAAGATTACTTAAACTTGCATTTTTCTACAGGCCTCATTATAAGGTCACTACATCTACAAAATAATATCCAAATTGATCAGTCTTTTTAACTATTCAGAGTGTTTTCAAGTCATCAAGAACTTATCAAGCACTTTCTCTGTTCTAGGAAATGTGTTAAGCTCTGGAAATACAGATAAAAGCAAAAAGAAAGATAGTCCCTGTCCTCAGGGAACTTACTTTCTAACGAAGGAAGACAGCACATAAAAAAAAATAAGCTGAAAAGTAGCAGGGGGTGGGGGGAGAGAAAGAGGAAAGTCACCAAGAGGGATCCTGATGGAGAAAAAAGACCAAAGAGTCAGAAGTTGAGCCTGGAGATGAATAAAGAAGTGAATGTGACTGGCTTGGATACTTTTTTTAAAATGGAAGTTCTGGGAAAAACTAATCAATCAGAAGAAGGGGCTGCAGAGGGAGAGGGATTTTCCAGAGTGAGATGGACTGTTATCTCTTCAATTATATCACTGTAAAAATAGGTCATGACCAGTGACAGCTATTTAACAGACTCGCTCATTATTGATGTCACATCACTGCCTAAAATAGCCTCTCTTCCCTGATTTATTTATCCCAACTCTATACTTCTTTCTACATCCAACTCAACCTCCTTCATTAAAACTTCCCTAACTCACCATGATCTTTTCCTCACATTTAATTCTCTCTCTTTCACTGTCCTTCTAAGCTAGTAGAAACTTAACAAATAAGTATTGACTTCACTTAGACTGAATTGAATTGAATTGCCTGATTGGGTATGTCCAGGAAATGATGCCAAAGTGTCTGAATTGCTAAGATGAATGGCCTGGACTTTCACTGGACAGTAGCAAAGGGTGACAGAGTGAAAGGAAACACCTGCTGATTAGTTGGCCTTTTGTATGTGTGGGAGGATAATATCAAGATGGGTCCCAAGGGTGACCCAGCATGGTTAATCAAATTAGTGCAAACTGGTACAAATTCTGGGATGCATTTCTCATGTCAGGGAACCTAAAGAGAAACACAGAGAACTTGGGTTGAAATCTGGTAACTGGCCATTGATTCTAAGACTGATGGGAGGCCAAATGGCATCATTTACATAAGATAACAATTATGAGTTCATAATCACATGGAGATGGAGGTTATGAAGCTTAAAATGTTACTAGGAGAAATATGTTCTAGCCTTTGAAGACCGTGACTCAGGTATCATGTTACAACTAACGGAAGCAGATTTTTATTTTTCATCTAGATTCTCTATGTGCACGCAAGCTGAATTCCTGAGAGCCAGCCAGTGAGATGGGAGTAACTGCCACATGAATCGTGGCAGCTTCAGATTAATTATCTAGCGGGATTTTTGGACTTTGGTTAACCCACTGCTCTTCACATTCATGAATCTTCCCTCCCAGTTCAAGGCTTGTCTTCTCCCTCAAATTTAGAAGGAGAAAACTCCTACAAGATAAATAGATGTACTCCTCTGCACAATCTCTTATGCAAGTACATGATTTGGAAAATTAGGTCAGGGGAAGGAGGGAAAATGGTGATTCATTACCAGTGCTAGAGAGAGAGGCAGAATTACCTCATCAGAAATTCTAGGTAATCAGTTTTTCCCCAATTGTCACAGTAATGAATCACTATTGTTAATCAATTGGGAAGTTGAGTTACACCTTAGGCTACCTGGATAAACCAGACAAGGTATGGCATCTATCTTCATTAGAAAACACACCAGTAAAAAGGTTTGAAGAATTCTGGTCCCCTCACCCCTAAGGGAGGGGAACAACCCTCACCTTATCCCCAGTTGTTGAAGCTGCTCTGACCAAAGTAAGACTTTAAACTTAAGAGTCCCCAATATCTGTCAAAGACCTCCTGATGAAAAAGCAGGAAGAGCAGTAATTCATTTATTTAGTGAGCAAGCAATGGCAATACAGAATTCTTGAATATCACTCATCACAGGCAGAGATCTTTATTAAAATGTATCCCCCCCACCAAGTAAATAGGAAACAGGAATGGAAAATGATCTTGGATTCTCCCTGTTTCTCTGCAGCTGAAGGATTTACCCTCTGAGCTTGTCCCATCTGAAGATTCAAACCCAATGTGGTAGGGGTCAAAGATCACCATGGTGTTTTATGGCTAAATGAATGCTCAGCATCTCATTTTCAGGATGATAAATTGGCTAAAACTTTATCAGTCTTCAGGCTGAACAAATTCTTTGGGGGCACAAAGTCGTCAGTAATCAAAACATAACTTGGAATGTGGTTATAAGTCTTTATTGCTCTCCGACCCACAGAAAAACTGAGACTAATTCTGATCTATATGATTTTATAATGGCATCTGACAAGTTCCCATTTTTTTGAGGGGAGGGGGACAAAAAAAAAAAAAAGAAATCTCTGATCAGTGTGTCAGAATCCTGCAAGTCATTTTCATTTCCTTCTCTCAGCCAAGATTAAAAAGCAATCCCCCCATGCATTCTGTCATCTGATCTCGGTGCTGAGAGTTAGAAACATTTCACCAGTAATTCAATATACAGGATTTGATGTGTGTGTGTGTGTGTGTGTGTGTGTGTGTGTGTGTGTGTGTGTGTGAGAGAGAGAGAGAGAGAGAGAGACAGAGAGACAGAGAGACAGAGAGAGAAAGAGAGAGAGAGACAGAGAGAGAAAGAGAGAGAGAGAGAGAGAGAGAGAGAGAGAGAGAGAGAGAGAGAGAGAGAACAAGCTGTTTGATAAAAGACAAGATAAATATTAAATATGTTGTTGAGTGTCTCATTTCCCACCACGGAAGGAGAGCTGTTTCTGATGTCTTCCATAGCTTCATGCTGAGACGGGGAGGGATGAGAGAGGGGGGAAGGGTCTAGGACTGAAATATCAGATTCTGGAATCACTGATGCACTTTCCTTTCTTTCCTTCAGCATCTTTTCAATGTTGTTGATTTGCATCTACAAAGTCTCTTTCCCATGAGTCACTAAGGCAACTTCATCATTCATTCCTGGTTTAAAACTCAGGATTTAAAATTGGAAAAGGAGAAATGGGGGTAGAGTATAACTAATTCTTCTTTTAATAAATGTAATAATCATCCTGACCATTTAATTTCTTGGACAAATCACTGTAGTATATTTGACAGAATTTTGTTAAAAATGTTTGAGTCAATATTCATTAATACTAGCCTACAGTTTTCTTCCACTTTTTACCTGGTTTAAGACTAAATTGGTCTCATAAAAGAATCCATGTAGGGTGCTTTCTTTCTCCATTTTGAGAATAATTTGTGAAATATGGGTACTAATTGTTCTTTAAAATTTGATAGAATTCTCCTGGGAACCCATCAGAACCAGGATGGTTTGGTTTTTTTTTTTTTTGATCAGTAGTTCTTTTACAGCTAGATCTCTTTCCTTTTTTGAAATGGAGTTATTTAAGATATCTAGCCTTCTGATAGTTTGAGTTTTTTATATTTTTATGATATTCCTCTATTGCTTTTCTGTTCTGAGTTTTGTTAGCCTTTAATTGTGAATAATATGTTCTCATTTCTCCTTTTTCTTCTAGTTTTGTTGTGATTTTATCTTGCTCACTTGCTATTTTATTGATTTGATGTTCTACTCTCAACTTTTTAATCAGATTAATTAAGGGTTTATTAGTTTGATAAATATTTTCAAAGAACTGGTTTTTCATTTTATTTATTAGTTTTATGGTTTTTATTCCAATTTGTCTATTTCCTCTGTAATTTTTAATATTTCTCTTTTGTACTTATTTCAATTTTTGTTTGTTGGCTTTCTAATTTTTAAAATGCACATTCAGTTTATTTATCTTCTCTTTTTCTTTTTTGTTATAGATGTTTGCAGGGATAGGATTTCTGCCCTGAGGACTGCTTTAGCTGCGTCCCAGAAATTTTGTTTCAATACCATTACTTTCTTTTACCGAATTATTAATAATTTCTACAATCTGTTGTTTAACCCACTCATTATTTAGGATTTCATTATTAAGTCTTCTATTGGGTCTGTATCTTTTGTGTGTGGTCCTAGAATCAATAACTATTTTTATTGTCTTATGGTCTGCAAAGGATACTATTTCTGCATTTTTACATTTGTTTGCAATATCTTTGTGCCAAAGTACGTGGTCAATTTTTGCAAAAGTTCCCTAGAGTAGTAAGGAACATGTAAATTCTTTTGCAGTCCATTTAGAAGACACCATAAATCTTTTAACTATAGATTCTCCAGAAAATTGTTCAGTTCTATATTTCCCTTTTTGTTCATCTTTCTGTTAGACTTATCTAAAACTGAGAGGGATATTAAAGTCTCCTGTCACTATTATGTTATTGCCTGTGTCTTCTTGTAACTTAAATAAAGTTTCCTTTGTGAATTTGGATGTCAAGGTATGTGGAACCCATGTTTATTATTGGTTTGGGTTTGTTGTCTGTGGTTCCTTTCAACATACTGCAGTTTTATTTTTTATACCTTTTTATTTTTTGAATGTTTTTATCCCTAAACATTTGAGTAAGGACCTTATTGCCTTTCATCATATCTTCTTTTTCTCTTCCTCTGTTCCTGGTGGAAATGAGAGACTACTATATTTAGTAGTGCTTGGAGTCAGAAAAACCTGGGTTCAAGTCCTGCCTATAGCACATATAAATTATATGGACATTACCAAGCTATTTAATCTCTCTGGGTCTCAGCTTCCTCATCTATAAAATGAGGGGATCAACTAGATGACTTCTAAGATCTCTTCATTCTCTAAATCTATACTCCTATGATCCTGTCCTTTAACCTTTCCATGTTCCTAAGTAATTCTCTAAGATTATTAATTATGAACAAGCTGTAGATTTGTGAGGGGAAGACAGTTTCCATACCAAGAGTTACGTACACACACACACACACACACACACACACACACACACACACACACACACACACGTCCCTCTATTGGAAAGAATGATCTTGGCTAAGTCACTTAATCTTTTGTGGACCTTGTTTTTCTCACTGTAAGATTAGGGAATTCAATGATTTCTAGGTTTCCTTCCAGTTCTTATTTCATGGGTCTCTGATTTCCTTCTCCTTTCATACTCTGAAACTCACAGATCAGAATGAATGAGAGAATGAGTTAGAGTTGTGGTCATTGGGTGAGAAGGGATTCAGAGCCACAGAACGTTAGAGCTATAAAGGATGCTTGAGACAATTTATTTCAAACTTCACAATACAAATTTGGAAATTGAATTTCAAAGAGATAAATTATTTCGCCTAAGGTTTTTTGGTCAGAATTCATAGAAAGGATTCAATGTAGTTTAATTTTATCCATACCTAAGGCCTTACGAATTAGACAAAAATTTTTTTTAACATTTTGGGAGAATGGACATTGAAGAAGAGTAATACTGAAAAACCTATTAGAAGCGTACATTAATAGCTCTGTGAATAAGGGAATCTGAGTCAGGTGGCAGGTCCAGTCTGTGTGGGATAAGGGAAAGGGCACTGGACTGGGAAACATGCAGCCTGAATTCAAATTCTGACTCTAACTACTACCTGTTTGACTTTGGGTAAGTTACTAAGCCTCTTTAGTTCTCAATTTCTTCCTGTGTAAAATGATGGGGGTGAACTAAATGCTCACTAAGGTACTTTTATATTATGATTCTACAATCAAGAGAATATGAATGGTATTTCAGATCCTCTTTGCTCAATTTTGTGGTTTTCTGAGTCCAAATAGAACTTCACTCAAACCACTGTAAAAAGCCTAGTATCTAATCTTCTTCTTTAGAATATTCAGAAAAGGAAGATCTACCACTTTTATTAATAACCTAGTCCAATGTTTTACTGATACAAATTGTTTAGTAATCCCCACCAAATACACATGAACACAACAGGATCCCTGAATGTGAGAGTTGGAAGCAAGTTATTCTCTATCTAAGTCAATTGATACTTGAATAAGAATTTGTTCCAAAACATTACACACAGAAAATGATCGTCCAATCTTTAATTGAAAACCTCTAGACTTCTAGTGAAAAGAAGCTGACTACCTCCTTGGGAAAGTCCACTCCACTTTTTGATAGCTCAGTTGGGGAGATTTTATTTACAGCAATTCAAAATCTACCTCTCTGTAACTTCCAGTCTTTATTCCTAGTTCTATCTCCTGGGGCTAAACCAAACAAGTTCAATTTTACATTTCCACAAGACAACCTTTCAAATACTTAAAGAAAGCTATCATCTCCTATTTTCCCTCCTCCTCATTCTACATATTCAATTCTTCTTCAGGTTATATATCCTCACTCCTCAGATACCTAAGCCAAGCCTCAGATGGTATCATGTTGAGGTCCATCATCTGAATAGCCTTCCTCTGAATACTCCTGTGACATCCAGAACTATACACAATATGGCATCCAGAACTATATACAATACTCTAGTCATGGTTTGATCAAAAGCAGAGTTACAGCAGTATTATTACCTCTTTGGCCTTAGATACTCTTCCTGTCTTAATGCAGCCCCCATCCCAAATCACTTGTTTGGCTACCATACTACACTGCTTATTCAAATAGACTTTGCAGGGCACTAAAACAATAAGATCTTGCTCAGGCAGACTTTAGTCTAGTCACATCTCACCTGTTCCTGCACTTAGGAGGCTGATTTTTTGAACCCAAGTTGAAAAATTACATTTTCCCCCATTAGATTTAATCTGGATATTGTCATTCACTCTTCTTCTATCACAGTAAGAAAAGCTCCTCATCAAATTAAACTTTCAAATGTTTGATGACATTAAAATAATAGAATGCGCAAGTTGGAAAATACCTTAAAAGTTATCAAATCCAGCTTTCTACTTGATACCAGACTTTCCTCCAAAATTTTATTCTAAAGTGAGTGTTTTTTTATGTACCTCTTTGGCAATCTGAGGAAGCCTATGGACACCTCAGATATTTTTAAATGAATAAGTTAAAATAAATAGGATTGCAGAGGAAACCAATTATATTGAAATAGTGTCATCAAAATTGTTTTAATTTTTATTTATTTTGTTAAATATTTCCCAATTAGATGTAGAAAAATAATTAACACTCATTTTAAAAATGAGGAGTTCCAAATTCTTGACCTCCCTCCCACACCTCCCATCTTTGAGAAAGCAATTTGTTATCAATTATACATATAAAGTCATGAATAACATATTTCCATATTAACCATGTTGCAAAAGAAAGCACAAGCCAAATAAAAGAAAAAATATGAAGTGAAAAAATATGCTTTCATCTACATGCAGACTCCATCAGTTTTCTCTCTGGAGGTGGGTAGCTTCTTTCATCATGGGTCATTTGGAATTGTCTTGAATCATTGCCTTAATCAGAGTAGCTAAGTTTTTCACAGTTGGTTATCTTTCAATATTGTTGTTATTGTGTACAGAGTTCTTCTGGTTCTACTCACTTCACTTTGCATCAGTTCATGTAAATCTTCCCAGGTTTTTCTGAAACCATTCTGCTCATTACTTCTTATAGCACATAGTTCTATCACAACCACATACCACAACTTGTTTCAGTCATTCCCTAACTAATGGGCATCTCCTCAATTTCCAATTCCTGGCAACTACAAGAAGAGCTGCTATAAATATTTTGTACAAATAGGTCCTTTGTCTTTTTCTTTGATTTCTTTGGGATATAGACATAGTAGTGATATTACTGGGTTAAAAGGTACACACAGTTTTATAGTCCTTTAGGTGTAGTTTCAAATTCTTCTCCAGAATGATTGGATCAGTTAACAACTCCATTATTCCATATACCCTCCAGTATTTATCACTTTCCATTTCTGTCAAATTAGTCAATCTGATAGGTATAAAGTGGTATCTCAGAAGTGTTTTCATTTGTATTTCTCTAATCAGTGGTGATTTAGAACATTTCTCATGTGACTATTGATAGCTTTGATTTCTTCTGAAGACTGCCTGTTCATATTCTTTGACCATTTATCAACTGGGGAATAGCTTATGTTCTCATAAATTTTACACAATTCTCTGTGTAGTTGAGAAATGAGGCCTTTATCAGAGAAACTTAATGTAAAATTTTTCCCAGTTTTCTATTTTCCTTCTAATATTGACTGCATTAGTTTTGATTCTGCAAAAGCTTTTTAATTTCATGTAATCAAAATTATCTACTTTATTTTCCATAATCTTCTCTAGCTCTTGTTTTGTTAAAAAAAAAAAACCTTTCTTTTCTCCATAGATCTGACAGGTATATTGTTCCCATGTTCACCTAATTTACTTATATCACCCTCTAAATCCTTTAACCATTTTAACCTTATCTTGGTCTATGCCTAGTTTCTGCTAAACTGCTTTTCTGTTTTTCAGAAATTTTGTCAAATGGCGAGTTTTCACCTCAGTAGCTTGAATCTTTGGATTTATCAAACTTAGATTACCATGGTCATTTATTACTGTGTTTTGTTGACCTAATCTATTCTACAGATCTGCCACTCTATTTCTTAGCCATTGCCAGATTGTTTTGATGATTACTATTTTGTAATATAATTTGAGATCTGGAACTGCTAGGCCACCTTCTTTATCCTTCCCCCGCCCCTCCGCCCATTTATTCCCTTGATATTCTTAACTGTTTGCTCTTCCAGGTGAATTTTGTTACTATATTTTCTTGCTCTATAAAATAATTCTTTGGTAGCTTGATTAGTATGACATTAAATAAGTAAATTAATTTAGGAAGAATTGTCATTATTATAGTTGCTCAGTATATCTATGAGCAATCAACATTTCTCCAATTGTTTAGTTATGTCTTTATTTGTGTTAAGGCTTTTGTAATTGTATTCATATAATCCCTATGTTTGTCTTGGCAGATAGACTCCCAAATATTTTATATTGTATGCAATTATTTTAAGTGGAATTTCTCTTTCTGTTGCTCTTGCTGCTGGGTTTTGTTGGTAGTATATAGAAAGGCTGATGATTTATGACTTTATTTTCTATCCTGCAACTTTGCTAAAGTTGTTCATTGTTTCAACTAGTTTTTTATTTGATTCTCTAATGTACCCTAAGTATGCCATCATATCATCTGCAAAGAGTGATAGTTTTAATTGACTATTTTTTGTTTCTTCAATTTCTTTTTCTTCCCTTATTACTATAGCTAACAATTCTAGTACAATATTGGATAATAGTGATAATAGTGGACAGCCTTATTTCACTCTTGATTTCATTCAGAAGGTTTCAACTTTATACCCATCACAGATAGTGCTTGCTCTTGGTTTTAGATATATATTATTTATCATTTTAAGAAAGGCATCATTGATTCCTATGTTTTGGGGTGTTTTTAATAGAAATTGGTGATGTATTTTCTCAAAGGCTATTTCTGCATCTATTGGTATAATCATACGTTTTTTGTTGTTTTGTTATTAATATGGGCAGTTATGCTGATAGTTTTCCTAACATCAAACCAGTCATGCATTACTGGTATAAATCCTAACCAGTCATAGTGTATGATTTTTGTGATGGGTTGTTGTAATCTCCTTGCTAGTATTTTATTTTAAATTTTTGTATAAATATTCATTAAGGAAATTTACCTATAATTTTCTTTCTCTGTTTTTGCTTTTCTTGGTTTAGATATTATCACCATATTTATGTCATAAGAGGAATTTGATAGGATTTTTTCTTTACTTATTTTTTCAAATATTTTATGTAGTATTAGAATTAATTGTTCCTGAAATATTTGGTGGAATTCACTTGTATATCCATCTAGTCCTGGGATTTTTTTTTTCTTATGTAGCTCATTAATGGCTTGTTCAATTCCTTTTACTTAGGGTTATTTAACTATTCTATTTTCTCTTCTATTAATCTGGGCAGTTTTTTGGTACATATTCATCCATTTTATTTATAGTGCCATTTTTACAGGCATATGATTGGACAAATAACTTCTAATAATTGTTTTTAATTTTATCTCCATTGAGAGTGTATTAACTCTTTTCACTTTGATACTAGTAATTTGGCTTTCTTCATTCTTTTTAAAAATCAAATTAACCAATATTTTATCTATTTTATTAGTTTTTTTTCAAGAAACCAGTTCTTAGTTTTAATTATTAGTTCAATGGTTTTCTTACTTTCAATATTATTAAACTCTTCTTTGATTTTTAGGACTTCCATTTTGGTGTTTAATTGGAGAATTTTAATTTGTTCTTTTTCTCATTTTTTTAGTCGTATACCCAATTTATTGATCTATTCTTTCTTTCTTTTATTGATGTACACATTAAGAGATATGAATTTTCCCTTAAGCACTGCTTTCACTATATCTCCAAAATGTTGATGTGTTGTCTCATTGTTATCATTCTCTTTAATAAAATAATTGTTTGCTTCTAAGATTTGTTCTTTGATCCACTCATTCTTTAGTATTAGATTATTTAGTTTTCAATTAACTTTTAATCTATGCTTCCATGGCCCTTTATTAAATATAATTTTATTGCATATAGAAATTTTTATTGAATTATTGTATCTGAAAATGATGCATTTAACATTTCTGCTTTTCTGAATTTGATTGTAAGACTTTTATGCCCTAATCAATGGTCAATTTTTGTGAAGGTACCATTTAGCACTGAGAAAAAGTATATTCCTTTCTATTCCCATTCAGTTTTCTGCAGAGATCTAACATATCTAACATATTTTAAAGATTCTATTAATCTCTTTGACTTCTTTCTTATTTATTTTATGATTAGATTTTTAAGAAAGTTGAGTTTTCTCACTAGTATAATTTTTACTATTTCTTCCTGTAATTCATTTAACTTTTTCTTTAAGAATTTGGATGCTATGCCATTTGGTGTATATGCTTATTATTGACATTACTTCATTGGTTCCTGTTAGCAAGATGTAGTTTCTCTGCTTTTTCCTTTTAATTGGGTCTACATTTGCTTTCACTTTGTCTGAGATCATGATTGCCCCCTTTGCCCTTCTAATTTCTGCTGAAACATAATAGATTCCGTTCTAGCCCCTTATGTGTCCCTCTGTTTCAAGTATGTCTCTTGTAAACAGCATATTGTTGGATTCTGATTTCTAATACATTTTGCTACTTCCCTTTTATGGATGAGTTCATACCATTCACATTCACAGTTATGATTACTAGCTGTGCTTTTCTCTCCATCCTATTTTCACCTGTTTATACTTGTCTCTCTCTTTTTAACCTATCCCTCTCTAAAGTTTGCTAAAGTCTGTTTTGCTTCAGACCACTAGCTTCTTTTATCTGCCTTCCCTTTTATTATCACCTCTCCTTTTCTCTTATCCTCTCTCCCTCCTACTTCTCTATTGAATAAGATAAATTTATTTTACCAATTGGCTATCTATATATTTTCCCTCTTTGAACCAATTTAGATGTGAGGCTCAAATGCTACTCACCCCATACTCCAAGCTCTTCCTTGCACACCTCTTATGTGAGATCATTTTCCCCTGCTTCACCCTTTTCCTAGAGGATCCCTGTTTGTTACCTATTTTTTTACATCATCCCAACATAACCAACTCACTTCTCCACCCTCTATGTAGACTTGTTTTAACTGCCTTAATGATGATAGAGTTCTTAGAAGATACATGTATTATCCTCCCATATAGAAAGGTAAACGGTTTAACTTTATTGAGACCCTTATAATTTGTCCTTAATGGTTACCTTTTTATGTTTCTGTTTAGTCTAGTATTTTAAAGTTAATTTTTTTTATTCACCTCTGATCTTTTTATCAGGAATGCTTAGAAGTTCTGTATTTCATTAAATATCCGTTTTTCCCTTTGAAAGTTTATTTTATTCAGTTTTACTGGGAAGGCTACTCATTCTAGAATATCATAAGCCAAAACCTCTGCTCCTTTAATGTGGCAGCTGCTGAATTTTGTATGATCCTGATTGCAGCTCCATGGTATTTGAATGGTTTCATTCTAACTGCTTGAAATATTTTCTCTTTCACCTGGGAGCTTTGGAATTTGGCTATAATATTTCTGGGAGTTTTCATTTTGAGAACTCTTGAATGTGATGATTGGTGCATTATTTCCATTTCTATTTTACTCTTTTGTTCTAGGGTGTCAAAGCAGTTTTCCTCAACAATTTCTTAAAACATGAGTCTAATGAGATGCTAATGCCTCTAAAGAAAGAGTCTAATTTCTTTCTTTTATCATGACTTTTGGATAAGTCATTAACTCTTAAATTGTCTCTCCTTAATCTACTTTTAGGTCAGTAATTTTTCCATTAACATAGTTCATATTTTCTTCTATTTTTCACATGTTGGATTTTGTTTATTGTTTCTTGATGTCTCATGGAGTTTTCACTTGCAGTCTATTTGGCCAGTTTTACTTTAAAAAAAATTAATTTATTCATTTTTAATTTGCAACATTCACTTTCATAAGTTTTACATTTTCAGTTTTACTTTTTAAGGAGTTGTTTTCATCAGTGAATTTTTCTATTTCTTTTTTCAATTTTCTTTTTTAAGGTATTATTTTTTCAGTATTTTTCTGTGTCTATTACCAAGCTATTAACTGTCTTTTCACAATTTTCTTCTTTTGCTTTCATTTCTTTGGCTAATTTTTCCTCTGTCGCTCTTATTTGATGTTGAAATTCAATTTTTAGCTCTTTTAGGGATTCTTGTTGAGTTTGTGTCAAATTCACATTTTTCTTTGAGGCTTTGCTTGTAGCTGTTTGATTTCATTATCTTCTGAGTTTGTGTCTTGATTTCCCCTATCACCATAGTAGCTTTTTTGGTTGGATTCTCTTTTTGTTGTTTGCTCAATTTTCCAACCTATTTCTTAATTTGAAACTTTATCTTAACGTTGGCCTCTATTCCCAGCATGGGAGGGGTGGTGCAGGAACACTATTTCTAGCTTCAGGCTTTTTCACACTGCTGTTTTCAGAGCTAGTTTTGGGGATTTGAAGTTTTTAGTGCTTCCAAGGTGGTGTGATCTAGGGAGAAATATAGTCAGTGATCTCCTGATCTGTACTCTGGTCCTTATCCAGGAAGGAACACTGATTCCTTGGTATTCCAAAAATTTTAAATCAATTTATGAACCCCAGGTTAATAACCACTTATTCTAAAGCATTCATTTTTTTTTTGGTTTATTTGAATAGCTCCAGTGATGGGAAACTAGCTGCTAATGACATAACCCTATTTCAATTTTGAACAAAAAAGGATTTTTACTTATTATTCATTGTCTACCTCTTGTTAGTTTTTACCCATTAGTCCTGTTTGTACTCTGGAACTACACAGAACAAATTTGTGTCCTGTCCAATATACCATTCCTTCAAATATTTGAAGACACTCCACCGAAATTATATTTTCCCCATGTTAAAATATCTCAAATTACTTTAACCATCCTTCATGCTACATGGTTTCCCAACTTCAGCCTCAGCATCATCTTTTGGATGCTCTTTGGTTTGTCTATGCCTCTTTTAAAGTACAGAGCCTAGAATGAAACACAATAATAGCTGTTTATATGTTATTCTTTCTTCTTCTGTACATACTACATATAGGCAGACAATAATGCTTGAACTTTATTCTCATCAGAATTGTAAAGAGAGCATAATATACAGACTCAGTTGTGTATAGAAATCTATATTACTTTACAGGCAAGTAGGATGCGAAAGGGATAAGACAAAGAGGTGGGGAGCTGATAGAAGTCAGGGCAGATTGGGTGAGATGACGGTCAGAAATAAAATACTTTTGAGAAGGACAGGGTAAAAGGAGAGAGAAAGAAGGATAAACAGGAAGAAAATAGGATGGAGGGAAATACACAGTAATCGTAAACGTGAAAAAAATTCCAACAAGTTTCTCTGATAAAGGTCTAATTTCTCAAATATATTGAGTAAAGAGTCAAATTTATAAGACTGTAAGTCATTCTCCAGTTGATAAAAGATCAAAAGATGTGGACAAGCAGTTTTCCAATGAAAAAAAACAAAGCTGTCTATAGTCATACCAAAAAAAATGCTTTATATTACTACTTATTCAAGAAATGCAAATTGAAACAACTCTGATGTACTACCCCACACCTATCAGATTGGTTAATATGACAGAAAAGGAAAATGACAAATATTGGAGGAGATGTGGGAAAATTGGGACACTAATGTATTGTTGATGGAGTTGTGACCTGATCCAGCCATTCTGGAGAACAATTTGCAACTATGCCCAAAAGGCAGACCACTACAAGGTCTGTATCCCAAAGAGATTTTTTTTTTTAAAAAAAAGACCTATTCGTACAAAAAAAAATTGTAGCAGCTCTTTTTGTGATTGCAAAGAATTGGAAATTGAGGAGATGCCCACCAATTGGGAATGGCTGAAAAAGTCATAACATATGATTGTGAAGGAATGCTATTGTGTTATAAGAAATGATGATCAGGATGCTTTAAGAAAAAACCTGAAAAGACTTACATGAACTGAAGTAAAGTGAGCTGAACAAGGAGAACATTGTGCATAGTAACAGCAATATTATAACAATAATCAAATATGAAGGTCTTAGTTACTCTGATCAATACAATGATCCAAAATAATTTTAAAGGACTTATGACAAAAAATGCTATCTGCTTCCAGAAAAAGAATTGATGGAATTTGATGCAGATAGAAGCATACATTTTTAAAAAAAAAAAAAAGCTTTTTCTTGGTGCTTTTTTGGTCATGTTTTCTTTTACAACATGACTAATATAAAAATATGTTTTGTCTGACTGCACACACATAAACTATCTCAAATTGATTGTCTTCTTAATAAGAGAGAAGGGAAATGAGGAGGGAGAGAATTTGGAACTCAAATTTTTTTTTTAAAGAATGTTAAAAACTTTTTTCATGTAATTGGAAACAATAAAGTATTTTTTTCTTTTTTTTTTTTGGAGGGGAAGGCAGGGCAATTGGGGTTAAGTGACTTGCGCAAGGTCACATGGCTAGTAAGTGTTAAATGTCTGAGGCCAGATTTGAACTCAGGTTCTCCTGACTCCAGGGCTGGTGCTCCATTCATTGCACTATCTAGGCCACCCCCAAATAAAGTATTTTTTAAAAGAAAAAAGATAAGCTTCAATTATTATCAAGCTTTGTAGTGTTTTTAATAGAAATGTGTTATATTTTCTCAAAAGCTTTTTCTGCATCTATTGATATAATTATAAGATTTTTGCTATTTTTGTAATTGATATGGTCAATATAGTTTCCCTAATATTGAACCAGCCATGCATTCTTAGTTTAAAACCCACTTGATCATGCACTGTATGATCTTTGTGGTATATTGCTATAATCTCTGTGCTCATATTTTATTTAACAATTTTTGCATCAATATTCATTAGGAAAATTGGTCTATAGTTTTCTTCTCTTGCTGGTTTATGTATCAAAATCATATTTGGGTTATAGAAAGAATTTAGTAAGACTCCTTCTTTAGCTATTTTTCCCCAAATAGTTTATATGGTGTTATATGAATTAATTGTTTTTTTTTTTTTAACGTTGGTAGAATTCACTTGTAAATACATCTTGTCCTTGGAATTTTTTCTTAGGGAGTTCTTTATAGCTCATTTATTGCTTGTTCAGTTTCTTTTTCTAAGAGGGCATTTTAAGTATTCTATTTCTTCTTCTATTAATCTAGGAAATTTATATTTTTGTAAATATTTATCCATTTCATTTAGATTGTCAGCTTTATTGGTATATAGACGGGCAAAATAGCTCCTAATAATTACTTTAATTTCATCTTCATTGGTTTTATACTCAACTTTTTTGGTTCTGATACCAGTAATTTGGTTTTCTTCCTTTTAAAAATATAAACTAACCAATTATTTATATATTTTGTTGACTTTTTCATGAAACCAGATCCTAGTTTTATTTATTATTTCATTTTTAAACTTTCACTTTTCTTAATATCTCATTTGATTTTTAGGATTTTTTATTTTGGTGTTTAAGTATTTTTAATTTGTGTTTTTTTTTTTAATCTGTTGCCCCATTCATTGATTTGTTCTTTTTTTCTCTATTATTGATGTAAGGGTTTAGAAATGTATTTTTTCCCCTTAAGTACTGCTTTGACTGCATCCCACAAATTTTGATATGTTATCTTATTGCTGTCATTATCTTTAATGAATTTTTATTGTTTCTATAATTTATTCTTTGACCTATTCTTTTATTTATTTTCCAATTAAGTTTTAATCTGTGCTCCCAAGTTCCTTTATTGAATGTAATTTTTATTGCATTATGGTCTGGAAAAGGTGCATTTAATATTTCTCTTTTTTCTGTATTTGTCTGTGAGGTTTTTATGCCTTAATACATGGTCAATTTTTGTGAAAGTTGCAGACACTGCTGAGAAAAGGTATACTCCTTTCTATTTCCATTCAATATTCTCCAGAGAGGTTTGTCATATCTAACTTTTTAAAAATTCTATTCATTTCCTTAACTTCTTTCCTATTTTTTATGGTTAGATTCATTTAGGTCTAAGAGGGGAAAATTGAGATCCTCTACTAGTACAGTTTTACTATTTCATTCTGTAATTTATTTAACTTTTCCTTCAAGAATATGAATGTTTTGTCATTTGTTGAACATTTGGTTAGTATTGATATTAATTCATTGTCTATGGTATCTTTTAACCAAAATGTAGTTTCCCTGATTATCTCTTTTAACTAGGCATATTTTTATTTTTGCTTTATCTGAGATCATGATTGCTACCCCTGCCTTTTTAACTTCACCTGAAGTATAGTAGATTCTGCACAAGCCTCTTATTATAATTGTGTATGTGTTTTCTGTTTCAAGTGTGTCTCTTGTTAACAATGGATCACTGTATTCTGGTTTCTAATCCATTCTGCTATCTATTTTTTTTGTGGGTAAGTTTATCCCATTCATATTTACAATTATTATTGCTGTTTCTTTCCCTCCATTCCATTCTCTTCTATCTGTTCTCTTTTGTACTCTTCCCGTCTTCAAAAGTTTGTTTTGCATCTGACCACTGCCTCCTTTACACTATACCCCTTTGTCTTAGCCCCTTCCTCTTCTATTTTCTTGTTGGATAAGGTGAATTTATGCACACCCACATGTGTACACACACACACACACACAGACAAACACACACATATATGCATGTATGTATGTGTATGTGTATATGTGTATAGTACATGCCCCCTTGGACCAGTTCAAATAAGAAGAATTGCCCACTTCTCATTTTCCTTTCCATTGTAAAAAAATCTTGCTTACATGCCTCTTTTAAATGAATTAATTTTCCCCATTCTTCCTTTCTCTTCCCCTTCTCCTAGTGCATCCCCCTTTCTCACCCTTCCCTCTTCCTTTTGAAATCATCCCAATCTAATAGACTCATATTTATGACCTCTAAGTAGATTTCTGCTAAATGTTGTAATGATGATAAAGTTCTTAAGTGTTAAATGTATCATCTTCTCATTTAGGAATATAAATAGTTTGACCTTATTAAGATCTTTATGACTGCTCATTTCCATTAAAAAACAATTTTTTTTTCAAGTGTAATGTTTCAATGTCAAATTTTCTACTCAGTTCTGGTCTTTTCATCACTAAATGTTCATTTTTCCTCCATAGGATTATACTCAGTTTTACTTAATAATGTATCCTTGGTTGTAATCCTAACTCCTTTGCCTTTCAGAATATCATATTCTAAACCCTCTGCTCCTTTAATATGGAAGCTACTAAATCTTGTGTGGTGCTGAGTGTGGCTCCACAATATTTGAATTATTTCCTTCAGATTGCTTTTAGCATTTTCTCCTTGATCTGAAAATTCTGGAATTTGGCTGGGAATTTTCATCTCTTTCAGGAGGTGATCAATAAATTCTTTCAATTTCTATTTTGAGTTCAGGTTCTAAGATACTTGGACAGATTTCCTTCATACTTTATTGAAATATGATGTGTAGGCTCTTTTTTTAGTCATGGATTTTATGTAATCTGATCATTAATTTTGAATTTCTCTCTCCTTGGTCTTTTTCCAGAGTAGTTGTTTTTCCTATGAGATATTTTACATCGTCTTCTATGTCTTCAATATTTGATTTTGTTTTCTTGTTTCTTGATATTTAATAGAGCATTAACTTCCACTTAACCAATTCTAATTTTTAAGGGATCATTTTTTCAGCGAGATTTTATACTTCTTTTTAAAAAAATTTATTCTGATTTTTTAAGGAGTATTTCTTCAGTATTTTTGTGCCTCTTTTGCCAAACTGTTAATTCTCTATTCATTATTTTCTTAATCTCATTTCTTTTCCCATGAGATTTCCCATATTATTTCTCTACCATGCTAATTTGATTTTTTTAAAAAATATTTTCTTACTTTTAAAATTTTCTTTCTTCAGCTTTTCTAGGAATTATTGTTTGGCATATTGTCCAATATGCATTTTTTCTTTGAAGCTTTGCTTGGAGAAGTTTTCAAGTCCTTGCCTTCTTCTGTCACTGTCAGCTTCCCTGTCACCATAGTATCTTCTTATGATCAGGTTCTTTATTGTTTGCTCATTTTCCTCACTGATTTTTTTGAGTTTGGACTTTATATTAGAGTTGCACTCTGCTCAACTCTGAGGGGTGGGGTCACTGTCGCAAGATTCAGACTTTTGTATCCTGCTGTTTTCCTAGTTAGTTCTGTTGGTCTGTAAGTTTTCATTGCTTCCAAGACAGTGTGATCAAGAGAGAAGTATGTTCAGTGCCCTCCTGATTTGTATTCTGGTCCTGACCTAAGTAGAGCCCCTGCTTTTTCATGATTACAGCTCCTCTCTGCTTTGGAACTATGACCTGCAATTGGGCACTGGGCAATGGGCAATGAAGTTGCCAAACAGCACTCAATCCTGCACCCACTGCTAGCACAGGAGTCCCCTGTAATCTCTTTTTGTTTAATTCCATTATGGTCTGTTGACTCCAAGTACTCCCTGTACCATTGCTGCTACTGCTGCTGCTGCTGCTATTTCCTTCAAGATTGGCCAACCTATATTACAGGGCTCATGGCTCTTTTTTTTAATGTCCTCCTAAGTTGTACTGATCTGGGAAAAATGACTCATTTTCACTTTTTTTAGTTGATTGTGCCAATTAGATTTTGATTTGAGGTACTTTTTCCCCCTTTTTAAAAAATTAACTTTTATTTTTAGTTTACATCATTGATTTCCACAACATTGTGAGTTACACATTTTCTCCCCATCTTTCCCCTACCCCCAACCTCCAAAACAGCGATCCCACTGTATACCCCCTCCCCCAATCTGCTCTCTCCTATGTCCTCCCCCATCACCCCTCTGACTTTCTGTTAGAGCAAGATGGATCTCCCTACCCCAGTGCCTGTATATCTTATTTCCCAGTTGTATGTAAATAATAATAAAAATAATAATACATAAATATAAATTTTTTTTAACATATGATTTTAGAACTTTAAATTCTAGATTCTTTCCCTTCCTGCCTTGTCACCCACCCCCACTGGAAAGACAAGCAATTCAATACAGGCCGTATATGTGTAGTAACACAGAACGTCTCCACAATGGACATATTGTGCAACACTGATGATATTTCCCTCCTTTCTATCCAACTGTCCCCTTGTTCTATTCTCTACTTTGTCACTGTCCCTTTACAGAAGTGTGTGCTTCTAATAACCCTCCCCTCCATCATCTCCCTTCTCATCCCCTTCCCCCCTACTCTCCTGCAGGGCAAGATACCCATTTTAGAGTGTATATCATTCCCTCCCTAAGCCAAATTCAATGAGAGTAAGGTTGACCCATTCCCTTTTTGTCTTCCTGTTCTTCCCCTCCATTGTAACAGTTATCCCTTGCGTCTTCTATATGAAATAATTGACCCCATTTTGTCTCTCCCTGCCCACTCTCATTCTATTCCTCTCCCACCTCTTAATTTCACCTTTTAAAATATTATCCCTTCCCATTCAATTGATCCTGTGCCCTCTGTCTTTGTACACATATACACACACACTCCCATATGTATTCATATGCATATATACCCTTCTATATATATACATGTATGTATGTATATATATATATTTCCTTCACCTGTCCTCATACTGAGAAAAGTTTCATAAGTTACAATTCTCATTTTTCCATGTTGGCATGTAAATAGTTCAACTTTGATAAGTTCCTTATGATTTCTTTTCCATGTTTTTCTTCTCATGCTTCTTGCGTTTGAATGTCAAATTTTCTATTAAGTTCTGATTTTTTCCTAAAGAATGCTTGCAAGTCCTCCACCTCATTGAATGACCATATTTTCCCCTGGGACATTATACTCAATTTTGCTGGTTTTAATCCTAGCTTCCTTGATCTCCAGAATATCATATTCCAGGCCCTTTGATCTCTTAATGTAGAAGCTGCTAGATCCTGGGTTATTCTAGTTGTGTTTCCACAGTATTCAAATTGTATCTTCTTGGCAGCTTGTAAAATTTGCTCCTTGATCTGGGAACTCTGGAACCTGGCTATAACATTCCTAGGAAATTTCTTTTGGGGATCTTTTTCAAGAGGTGATTGGTGAATTCTTTCAAGTTCTATTTTGCCCTCTAGTTCTAAAATATCAGGGCAATTTTCCTTGAGAATTTCTTGAAGGATGCTTTCTAGGTTCTTTTTTTGATCATGGATTTCAGGTAGTCCAGTAATTTTTAATTTGTCTGTCATGGATCTATTTTCCAGGTCAGTGGTTTTTTTCAAAGAGATATTTCACATTGCTTTCTATTTTTTTCATTTGTTTCGATCTGTTTA
>JAQQSU010004340.1:0-14104 GCA_028627135.1 Pseudochirops cupreus
AAACTTGTCTCAGTATGAGGACATTTGAAGGGAATATAAATGTGTGTGTATATATATATGTATATGTGTGTATGCATGTATGTATGTATACATACATATATTTCTTTATAGGAGGGTATATATGCGTATGAAGACATATGTGAGTGTTTGTATATATGTGTACAGGTATACATCAACAGAGGGCACAGGATCAATTGAATAGGAAGGGATGATATTTAAAAGGTGAAATTGAGAGGGGAGAGAGGAATATAATGAGAGGAGATGGGGAGAGACAGAATGGGGTAAATTATCTCAAATAGAAGAGGCAAGGGATAACCGTTACAATGGAGGGGAAGAACAGGAAGGCAAAAGGGAATGGGTCAACCTTATACTCATCGAATTTGGCTTAGGGAGGGAATGACATGCACTCTGAACTGGGTATCTTGCCCTACAGGAGAGTAGGGGGGAATGGAATGAGAGAGGAGATAATGGAGGGGAGGGCAGGTAGCGGGGGAGGGTAGTTAGAAGCACACACTTTTGTAAAGGGACAGGGACAAAATAGAGAATAGAACAAGTCAGGGTGGGATAGGATGGAGGGAAATACAGTCAGTCTTCCACAATATATCCACTATGGAAATGTTTTGTGTAACTACACATGTACAACCTATATTGAATTGTTCATCTTCCCAGTAAGGGTGGGTGATGAGGGAGGAAGGGAAAGAATCTGGAATTTGAAGTTTTAAAATCAAATGTTTTTTTTAAAAATATCATTATTATTATTATTTACATGCAACTGGGAAATAAGACATAAAGGCACTGGGATATGGAGATCCATCTTGCCCTATCAGAAAATCAGAGGGGAGATGGGGAAGGATATAGGAGAGAGCAGATTGGGGTAGGGGGTATACAGTGGGATTGCTATTTTCAGGTAGTGCGTAGGGAAAAGATGGGGAGAAAATTTGTAATTCAAAATCTTGTGGAAATGAATGATGCAAACTAAAAATAAACACAAAAGCTAATTTAAAAAAAACCAAGAATGGGGACAGAAAAAAAAACCACTTTTAACAAATAAACATAGTCAAGCCAAATTAATCTACATAATGACCATAACCAAAAATTTGTCTCTTTCTGGACATTGAGTCCAAAAGCTCTGTCAGCAGATAGGTAACATACTTCATCATAAGTCCTCCAGAGACATTGCTGGCCTTTGATCAGAATTCTTAATTCTTTCAAAGTTGTTTTTCTTTACAATGATATTATCCTCGTATGGACTCTTCTTCTGGACATGCTCACTTCATTCTACCCAGAATTCTCTGAAATCATCTCTTTCATAATTTCTTACAAAGCAATACTATTCTATTATATTCACATACCACAATTCATTCAGCCATTCCCCAATTGTTTGGGCAGCATCCTAAGATATCCTCTTAGATTCCAGTTCTTTGCTTTTCTTTTTTCTTTCCCCCTTTTAATTCCCACTTCAGGATGAAGAAGCATCTTTTACTTGATACCATCCCTTCCCTATTAAGCCCTCCTTTCCTAACACTGCTTATTTCATTTTTGAGTTTGATGTATTTCTACACATACTGTTTTATGTGTGTATGTGTTCAAACTTCCTCTGCCTGTTTCAGATCAGAGTGAGGTTCATCTGATGCCTGCTCCATCTCCCCTTTCCTCCATATTCATATATTCTTCTTCTCATATACCCCAATTATGAAAAATACCAAGCTCCACTGCCTCCTCCTTCCTCATTTCTGCACTAGTATATTTCTCCTTTTATCTTCCTTTCTACTTCTGCTATTAAAATCTTGATAGCAAAACCAATACACATGCTACATCCTCCCAGCCTCCCACTTCTAGTTCTCTGTTTTTCTTATTTAACTCCTTTAAAATACCCATTGAAGACATTAAAGTTCTAGTGGGACATTTGTTTTTTCTTCCCCTATTTGAATGGGGCAGCTAGGTGGTGCAGTGAATAGGAGACAGGAGGACTTGAGTTTAAATCCAGCCTCAGCCACTTAACATTTGCTAGCAATGTGACCTTGGGCAAGTCACTCAACCCTAATTGCTCTGCCTTCCTCCCTCAAAAAAAAGAATGTTAAACTATATCATTATATATCCCCTTCCAATTTGCTCCATCTTTCTAGGTTTCTCTTGTGTGATCCAGACTTTGGTTCCTTGGTACTTGAACTCCTTTCTAGACAGCTGAAGTATTTTTTCTTTTATATAGAACCTCTGGGTTTTGGTTATGACATTCCTAGAACTTTTCCTTTGGAGAAGTCTTTAAGAGGTGCTACTTTGCCCTCTGATTCAAATAGAACTAAGCAGTTTTGATTGACAAATTCTTGAAGTATAAAGTATAGACTTTTTTTAAGTCATAGATTCAGGGAGTCCAGTGATTCCTAAATTATCTTTCCTTGACCTATTTTCCAGATCAGTTGTGTTTATACCAGACATCTTGTATCTTCTTATTTTTTAAATCTTTTTATTAATATTTCTTGATGTTTCATGGATTCACTGATTTGTTTGACCTGTTCTAGCTTTTAGAGAGTCTATTACTTGGCTAAAGTTTACTGCTATCTCTTCTAAGCTACTTGAGCTACAAAACTACTCTTTTCAATTCTTTCCTCCAGAAATTTTATTATCTCTTGGTCTAGTCCTTATTTTTTTATTTCTTAGTCTATTTCTTCTAAGAATTTTTGTGTCCTTGTAGAAGATCCATTTTTTCCTTTGAATCTATGTTTGAAGTTCTTATAGAGTGTATTTCTCCTTCTGGGCTAGATTTTAGGGTATCTCTAGATCTACCGTTCTTTAAAAAAAATAATAATTAGTTTTTTCTTTAATTCATCTCTCTACCTTTAGTTTCTAATTGGGGTTTTATGCCAAAGCCAGGCTCCTCCTTCTGATATGCTTTTGGATAGGATGATAGGCCTTGCTTGGTCTCCTCCCTGGGTCAGCTGGGTTCCTGCACTAATCTCCACCTCCTGGGGTTAACCTTCCCTGAATCTTTGATGTTCATATTGCTGGATGTTTAGGGCTCTCTATGGTCTCTTAGAAAAGGATGCTGAGAACTTTGTAGCCCTTGGGTATCTGGAACATCTTAATATAAACACTTACATGTCACACTGGTGCCTACCACTTACAGTGGTTTCCGAGGTCCATTGTGTAAGTTTCTAACCAACCTGGGTCTTTCTGACCATCTGTGAGTTTTCTCAAACCCTCCATTTGTGCTACTTCTAGACACTAGACATATGTCTGGCCTGTCTCTGGGTACTTTCATAAACTGCCAATTCATTTGCCTGTTCTAGAATTAGTTTTGCTAGCAACCTCTTTTCCTGGGCTTCTGGCTGAATTTTTTATGTAGTTCTGGGATGGAAGAAGTCACAGTAATTTCTCATTGTATGTCTTGATCGTTACTCAGTCTGGTATGAATTTCAGGCTTTTGCTGGAGTACTCACATATGAAATTAAAAGACACTTGCTCCTTTAAAGGAAATCTATGGCAAATCTAAACAGCATACTAAAAAAAGCAGGAATGTCACCTTACCAACAAAGGTCTGTATAGTCAGAGTTATGATTTTTCCAATAGCAATGTATGGCTGTGAGAGTTGGACTATAAGGAAAGCTGAGCACTGCAAAATCGACGCTTTCAAATTGTGCCATTGGAGAAGACTTTTGAAAGTTCCTTCAACAACAAGGAGATCAAATTAGTCAATACTTAAGGAAATTAATTCCGGCTATTCACTGTAAGGTTAAATACTAAAGTTGAAGCTTAAATACTTTGGCCACATAATGAAAAGACAGGACTCATTGGAAAATGCCCTGATGTTGGGAAAGATTGAAAGCAGAAGGAAAAAGGTCCAGTAGAGGATGAGATGGATGGATAGTGTTATGAAAGCAATGAACACGAAGTTGGTAAACTTTAACAGATAGTGGAAGATAGAAAGGCCTAGAATGCTATGGTCCATGGCAGCAGTTCTCAACCTGTGGGTTATGTTCAATTTGGAACGATGAAAACACGTCCTGCATATCAGATATTTACATTATGATTCATAACAGTAGCAAAATTACAGTTATGAAGTAGCAATGACAATAATTTTATGGTTGGGGGTCACCACAACATGAGGAACTGTATTAAAGGGTCGCAGCATTAGGAAGGTTGAGAACCACTGGTCCACAGGATTGTGAAGAGTTAGACACAACTGAACAACAAGCCTGCATACGGGGAGTCTGCCAGTCTTCTATTCAGGTAACCATCTTAACCAGAAGTACCAATGCTGACATTCTGTGTTTTAAGGTACCTTTCAGCTTTGAAGGTCAGTGTTCTAAGGCAGAGGTGTCAAGCACATGGGTGGGTCTCATTGTGTCATACTAAAATGTAATTGGGAAATATTTAACAAAATAAAAATGCACTAGAACACAAATAATGTTCATGTGTGGCTTTCTAAGTGAACATGTAGCCTGCAGGGATCCTTATTACAGGTTAGTGATTTTCTATTTGAGTTTGATACCACTGTTCTAAGGTACCTTTCAGTTGTGACTTGTCTGTGTTCTAAGAGATCTTTCATCTTTAATAATCTGTTGTTGTTTGTCCTTCATTCCTGAAGAGGAGTATAACATCAGCGAGGTGACGCCATGGTATGCAAGTGAATTAGATTTAAGAGAGAGAGGACTGTGCAGTCACCAGACTCACTTTCTCATCTGGAGCCATCTGGGTCCAGTGGCCAGATATGGATGAGGACAACTGGAGATAGCCACAGTGGGAGACCTGGGCCTTTATAAACTAGTCTTTAACAGGTCTCAATTTGACTGAGGCATCACCTATTCAGTGATTAAGGCTAGATAAGAAATTATAATCTATGTTCTGAGGTAGCTTCTGGCTCTATCTTTCTCTAGTTCTATGAATGAGCAGAATAGCACCTTAAAAAAACCTCTTTAAAGTACTACAGCTCATCAAGTTAATTGAGAAATGGTTCCAGGCCCATCTCTCTGAATGTAATAACCATCGATGGCTGACACTTTGCCAATCAGCTACTTACATAAACCACAAGGAGATTGTACTGTAAAGTTAGGAGTAAATTACTTTGAGCTTTATAGCCCCAAATCTAACCAGAGGAGTAAAAAAGACTCTGGCTGAAACACAGTTAGAAAATTCTCTTGCTGATAGGGTCATAACTTCCTTTTGTTCCCAGTTCACATTTCTACAAAAAGTGATTTTCTGTACTAGCTATCTAGCTACTAGACATAGTGCCTCATCTTATGAGCCTATCCAGGTTAAATCTTAATCATGTTCCAGTTAGGGCAAGCTCTGGCTTATATATTCCAGGAATTAAAGAAATTAGCAGAAGCATAATGCTATTCAGGAATCAGAAGGCAAATTTTATACCTGAAGTGCTATTCATTCTGCAAATATTTGTTACTGAAGGTAGAAGTAAAAATAAATAAGCCTTGGTTTCCCAAATTAGATTAACTCAGAGGCTCCTCCCAGATCTATGATCTTGAGATCCATGAAAATGAGAGGGAAAAGAGAGATGAATCATAATGGTCCTTAAGGTAAAGGACTGGGTATAAGCTAAAGATGCTTAAGTTTACTTTTAGACCAAGAATTTGGGGAGCAAAAGAGAAGAGAAAGATGAGTGGCTAAAGGCAGAAAAGATTTTTTTAAATTGGGGACCAAAGCAAATTTTGAATAGAACTCTTGAAGGCTTAGGAATTACAGAAAACAGGCAAAGACTGCCCACCCAAAGAAGATTAAGTGTCTCTTCTATGTCTGAAGATGTTTCATTTAGTACCTGGATAGATGAAATATTTATTAAGCTTTTACTATGCTCCAGGCACAGTACTAAGTGCTGGAAATACAAATATAACCAAAAAAAGCAGTTCCTGGCCTCAAAGAGCTTATATTATTCTAACAGAAACCAATACTAGAACCATAAAATAAAAATAGCAGAGGTCATTCAATCCAACCTCCTGATTTCACAGATGAGAACATGATGAGAGCTATCCAAAAGGGGAGTGGGCTGCCTTGAGATGTGATAGGTTTTCCTGCTCCTAGGTATTTGAGTAGACCCTGAATGACCACTTGCTTGTATGTTATAGTGAGGATTCCTTTCATGTATGGGTTGGACTAGGTGGGCAGAAAGGTCCCTTTAAATGCTCCAATTCTATGATTCTGCAATCTGACCCAAAGTCACATGGGTAGGAGAAGGCAGTAGACCTGAAACCTGAAAGAAGGTCTCTTGACACCTTCTCCATTCTACCATTATTCTTCCCTCTGAGAGAAAATGCCCATTGTTGTGTGGAGACCTACTGACAAGTCCCAAATGGGAGGAATCCCCACCACTTACAGACCAGTGGGCCACTTGATGGTAACAACCTTATGTCACCATCATTGAGAACTAAATTTGATCTCCAGGATTTATGTGAAAAGGCAGGTTTAAGCTGCACAGGCTCTCCTAGCCAACAAGTTTGCTTTCCTGAGCACATGGAGGTGAGATCACAGTCCCCTCACGGGGCCCATGCAAACTTGGGGTGAAGGCTTCCTTTTAATTAGGCTTCCATAGCTTGTCATTTCCTAAATTGTTATTATTCCTTCCCCAAAACATGGAGCAATGGGGGGTGAATAAGCAAATCTTTTTTTAAAAAAAGCTTTATTTATGTATTTGTAATTTCTTTGATTATATTTGTATTCCCAGCTCTTGGCACAGTGCCTGGAAAATAATGTGTTTAATAAATTACCTATCTTTCTATCTATCTATCTATCTGTCATCTATCTATCTACCTCTCTACCTCTCTCTCTATCTATCTATCTATCAGCATTTCCAGATTAGTCTCATTCTCTGAGAATTCTCTTGTGAGGGAATAAAACAAAACTAAAAATTTAGTGATGTAATCTGAAAGTGCATGCAACATTTAAAATCTGTAGTACCACACACACACACACACACACACACACACACACACACACACACACACACCCCTATCTTTAAAAGGTGAGAATTTTTTCTAAATAATAGAAATCTATTTTCTCTCTCTCCTATCAATTTTTTTTTGGGGGGGGGAATAAAAGAAAGACAAATTTCTTATAACAAATATGCAGAGTCAAGCAAAATTAAATTCCCACACAGCTACACACAAAAACATATATTCTATAAATCCGTGGCAGCAATGGACATCATCTGGTGATGCATAATATGTTTCATCATCAATCCTCCGGAGTCATTGATGATCATTGTATTAATCTTGTTCCAAAAGCTTTCAAAGTTATTTATCTTTAGTGCTGTTGTTATTGTACAAATTATTCTCCTGATTCTGCTCATTTCCTTCTTCATCAGTCTGTAAAACTCTTCAGAATTGTTCGTTTTTATAATAGTGATGTTATTGTGTAAATTGATTTTCTGGCTCTACTTACTTGACTCTGCATCAGTTCGTATTAAATCTTGACATGTTTTTTGAAATCATCTATTTCATCATTTGTTACAACACAATAGTACTCCATCATATATTCATATACCACAACTTTTTTTCTATTTTTTAAATGTTCTGTTTGTTTTTTTATTTTTATTTTCAGTTTCAAATTCGTTCCCTTTTTTCCAAACCCTCCTTGATGCATTAGAAGGCAAGAAATACAATGCCCATTATGCATGTGAAGTCATGCAAAACAAATTTCCACATTAGCCATGTGGCAAAAAGGGTGGGGGGGGGGGGGGATAAAGAATATGGAAAAAAAATATGCTTCAATCTGTACTCAAAATTAATCAGTTTTTCTCTCTCTCTCTCTCTGTCTCTCTCTCTCTCACTTTCTCTCTGTCTCTCTCTCTCTGTCTCTCTCTCTTTCTCTCTCTCTCTCTCTCTGTCTCTCTCTCTCTCACTTTCTCTCTGTCTCTCTGTCTCTCTGTCTGTCTGTCTGTCTCTCTCTCTCTCTCTGTCTCTGTCTCTGTCTCTCTCTCTGTCTCTCTCTCTCTGTCTCTCTCTCTCTCTCTCTGTCTCCCTCTCTCTCTCTCTCTCTCCCTCTCTCTCTGGAGGTGGATATGATTTTTTAGCAGTCCTTGGGAATTGCTTAGAGTAGCTAAATCTTTCACGTTAGGAAACTGAGGGAATTTGATCTTTCACCCACTAACCATAGTTAATTATTACAATATTGCTGTTATATGTATGATGTTCTCCTGATTCTGCTCATTTCACTATCTGTTCAAATAAATCTTCCCAGGTTTTCCTGAAACCATCCCCTTTATACAATAGTATTCCCTCACAATGACTTGTTCAGACATTGCTCAATGGATGGTCATCCCCTCAGTTTCCAGTTCTTTGCCACCACAAAAAAAAAAGAGCTACTATAAGTATTTTTGTACATATGGGTCCTTTTCGTTTCTCTTTGATCTCTTTGGAATATAGATCTAGTAGTGGTCATATATCACAATATGTTCAACCTCTCCTCAAATGATGGGCATTGCTTTAGATTTGTTTTTTACCATCACAAAAAGAGCTGCTATAAATGTTTTTGTACATTTATTTCTTTGATCCCTTTTGTTTATGGCCCTTTAATTAGCTATCACAGGTTCTGGTTACACAATTCCTGCGCAAATCCTTTGTCCAGTAGTGGTTTCTGTTGAACTGGAAAGCACTGGGTTTTGCTTTGTTTTGTTGGTGGGTTTTTTTTTCTAATTCTGTTTTGTTTTGCTAAACAATGAAACTGGTAGTCCAAATAGCTCAATTCCAGTGCAGGAACTGTAAGCATCAGCCAAGAAGGTCCCGCTGCCAAATTTGCTAAAGTGCCACTTCATAAAATCACTAAATCTTCTCTGTCTCAGTTTCCCAAATGGTAAGATAGGGATAGTCATCATTTGTTTCACATAGGTTCTACTGAGGAACGATTACTGGAAGCACCTCAGGGTTGCAATTTTTAATGTTTTTTGTGTTCTGACATGGGTGCTAGGCCTAACTCTTGCCTCTCATTGCCTGGTACAGCAGAAAATGTATTAACAAAAAGGATATCACCACCTTATTATTAAGCTTTCTCTCCAATATAATCAGAAGAATTCAAAGAGCATTGAAAAGGAGAATGTTTGGGTGGGAAGGTAGGCAGCTGTTTAAGCACTTCATGTCAAATTTAGGAATTACAGGTATCTTTCCTATCTAACAAAAGAGTGCATATGGAAGAACTTTCCACAAACCATGAAGCATTATAAATATGTAAGTGATTAGTAGTAGTATATACCCAAGTCCTCTGTTTCAAAAGCTAATGGAGCTGTCCACATCAATGCTGAGTAAAAGCATTTGTCACAATGGGAAACAATCCTGCAGGGCCAAATCTGGTGGTCCACAGACAGAAACCAACAATCCAGTTATTTTTTTTTCTTATAGAACCGCCTTTTCAATAGATCTCCTCCTCTTGAGGCATTTTGCTGCTGGAAGAACCTGCTTTGCTCAAGCAATTAAAAGGAAAGTGGGCACCTCTCGAAAGAGGTCTACTTATTAAGAACCGCTTAACAACATCAACCCACTTCAGCAGCCTCCCTTGGTGAGCAACAGGTGAATCAACTGCCCAGGCCAAAGCTTTTAATATACACTAGAGTCGGCTGTTGAGGCTGAGATCACAGTGCTTCAAGAAACACTTACAGGCCATCTGGGGAAAAGCAGAGCAATAAGACAAGGGAACATTGATCAGCTAAACTGCCCCTTATAAAACACTCATGTTATTTTTGTTCTGCACTTTGAGTTTCTTTATGGTCTCTTATATTTCATCTCCAGTAATAAGCCTTTATTATGAAAGTAGCTCTTGTTTGTTTGTTTGCTTCTATAGGGATAAAGGGAGGCAGAAATCCTTTTTCCCTCCTCATTCTCAAGTCAGAAGACCAACTATTATATTTTTTATTTTAAAATTATGTATTTAAATAATATTGATACTCAATATAATCAATTAGAATTACTTAATTACTTCTTACATTTAAATAAATGAAATTCATTCCATAAAGCCTAAAAGCAGATTTTCATTCATTTCTTACAAACCCCTATCAGGTTTCTTTGCTTGTCCACTCACGTTGGCTATGATTAGTATATATTCTGTTCTGATTTTGCTCTGCATTATTTCATTAACATCTTTCTATATTTCTTTGTGTTCCTTACACTTTTAAATCTTAATTGCATTATAGTTTTCTAGTACATTCACATATCATAATTGATTTGATGAGTCTTCTATTGGTCATTTGGTTTTTGTTTGTTTCGATTATAAATAGTGCTGCTGTGAACACCTTACAGTGGATTTACTAAACCAAAAGGTGTGATTATTTTTGTAATTTTTATTTCAAACTGCCAAATTGTTCTTCAAAATAATTCTGCCAGTTTGCAATTCTACCAACAATGAACCGGTGTGCCTATTTCTCCCACAATACTGACAGCTTTAAGTTTCAATGTTTTTAATGATTTTTATCAATCAATTCAGTAGGTGTAATGCTACCTTAAAGTTATTTTAATTTGTATCACTTTGTTAATAAGGTTAAGTACTTTTAAAATTATTAACAATTTGGGGTTTTTCTTTTGAAAATGATCTGTTTGTTGTTATTGTTGTTTAGTTGTGTCAGAGTCTTCGTGACCCTGTGGTCCAATGCTGTCCGTTGGGTTTTTTTTTTCTTTTTTGGGCAAAGATACTGGGGTGGTTTTCCATTTCCTTCTTCAGTGGATTAAGTCAAACAAAGGTTAAGTGACTTGCCCAGGGTCACACAGCTGGTAAGTGTCTGAGGTCACATTTGAACTCAGGCCTTTCTGACTCCAGGCCCAGCACTCCATCCACTGACTCACCCAGTTTCTTCATATCTTTTATCAATTTATCTATTGTGGACTAGAAGAAGTTCATAGGACTTAGTATAGCAAGGTTAGATTTAGCAAGGATATAGTCTTTTTAAGGTTTTCTCTTGTTCCTGTTATCTCCATTTCTTTTACAAAAGACAGAAAGAAAAGGGAGAAAATTACAAATTATTAATTGATATTGATGAACTTTATTAATACAGTTATTTTCCCCTTAGAGAAGGGCCAATTGTAACTCATGCTGGTCCCAGGATATACCAGCCTACCTGACCCACCAACCCATGCACTGTTCATACCAATGAATAAACATTATGGCCTGCTATTAACATGGAAATAACCACCAATCAAATCACTCCTCCATGTAAATTCAGCCAATCAAAATGAGAAATACTGGGTGCTGTGTTCAATGTACCATCCTCCATAGCACCGCGAAGGATACATAAGCAGTATAGGACCTGGCCCTTGCTCTTGCCCTTGCCCAGCTCACAGTTGAAGAAATGAGATTAGCATACATAAAATGAGTAGAGAGCATGGCATGACATATATAATAACTGAAAAACTTAAATTTATGTGAGTGATGTAAGGGATTATTAAGGGCTAACTCTCATATAGCTACCCCTGAAATGTGAAGAGAGTGCAGAGAAGTCATCGTGAGCTGGTAGAGTTGGATAGTTCAAACATGTGGTTTTTACAGAACACTTTGTCAGTGGGAAGTTACTCTTATGGAGGTTAGTTTTTGTAAGAGGGGAAGACATACCATGGACGACTTACAATTTAATGGACTTGTGATGTCATCTATGTAGATACTCCTTCTCATGGCAGGTAGCAATTCATCAGCACTTTCTCATCCCAAGCATCCTTGTTCTCCAAATCTTCCACAGGAGATTCTACTCAACATGCTGGGGGGCTTTCTTCTGGGTTTCTGGAGATCACACGGGTAGTGGGTGCAGTTCCAGGGCTTATCTCTCACTCTGGCTACATGACCACTTTACCTCCTTTGCCAGGGAAGGGAAGGGAATAAGCATTTATTGAAAACCTACTACATGCCAAGAACTTAGTGCTAAGTGCTTTCCAAATATCAACTTATTTGATCCTTGCTAAGTGTTATCATTATCCCCATTTTAAAGTCGAGGAAATTAAGGCAAATGGAAGTTGACTGCCTGAGTTGCCCAGGGTCATATAACTAGTAAGTGTCTGAGGCTGGATTTGAATGCATGTCTTCCCAACTCCAGACCAAGCACTCTATCCATTGTGCCACCTGGCTACCTTCCAGTCATACATCTTTTTGGTGAAAGCTTTTACTGCTTCTTTCACAACATTCATTGTTAGGAATGTCCCGCAGTCTGTCCACTCACACCATGCATCTCTCTATTGTCCTTTGGGAGACTCATAATTTTGATTCCTTGGTGTCACAGGAGCAGCTTTTATACCATTCAAGATAGGCTTTTTTTTTTTTCTTAAAAGGAAATGAAACTCAACTCAAGACTTAATTTGTCCTATCAAGGATTATACTACTAATGGTAGCCTCCTGGTCCCTTAAATGGAAAAGCCAGGACTCAATGAGTCAAGAAATCTGCCCTCAGGTTTGCCACATGCTTCAGACTATAACTACCCTGGAAATGCCAAGACAGAAGAGCTATACTCAAATGGCTAAATACTAGATCCTTGCTAAATGTAACCTTCCTGTGCAAATTCCTATGAACTCTTAGATTGTCTAGGAGTGTCTCAGTTCATTCCAATTCCAAACCTGAACAACCAAAGCCTGAGTCAACTTTCCAGGCCTAAGGTCTTGGAGATTGTGGTATTTCATTATTCACAGCTATATAGCATCAATCGAAGAACACTTATGTGACTTTTGTTTCAGGGAGGAACTTAGGATCACCAAAAGCCCTTCACAATTTCCCAAAAGTAATGTAGCCTGCCCTCTTCTTTCTCTTCAAGCCTGGGCCCAAGTCATAATCCTTTGGTAGTATCTAACCAAGAGATAGATAGATAGATACATAGATACATAGATACATAGATAGACACATAGATACATAGACACATAGACACATAGACACATAGATACATAGATAGATGCACTGATAGATACAAAGAATGGGTAGGTGGACAGATGGATGGATGGATGGATGGGTGGATGGATGGATGGATGGTAGATAGATAGATAGATAGATAGATAGATAGATAGATAGATGGAAGGATAGATAGGTATATAGATACCTTGGACAGATACAGCAAAAAGACAACATGTATATATTATATATGTGTATATAATGTATGAATTGTATATACATGCATATCCATATAAAGACAGACAGATAGGCAGACAGCTTTATGCATTGTTCATCCAACTTCATATCATAGCTTGGATGATAGGAATTCTTCATCCCCTTTCTATTTTCTGTATAAATATTTAGGCCAAACCCTTTTGAGTGACTATGAACCTAATTTAGGAAGCTCTGGAATGTTCTAGGGGTTGATATAATCAACATAATGTCATCTAGAAATCCACAAGTAAAATATACATTTACCTAGAAACCAAAGGAAGGTAAGGATAAAGATAAAGCATTTTCAATAACCAATAGACATTCGTTAAGCACCTACTATGTACAAGACACTGGCCACAAAAAAAAAAAAGTTAAAACATAACAGTCCCCACCCTCAAGGAGTTTAAATTCTACTTGGTGGGTGGGAATGAGTAGAGGACAAAATACTAAATATCCATAGACATGTTTATACAACATATCCCATGATAACTTGACCAGGTAGAAAATACTTTCAGCACCTTTATTATGACTAAGCTTATAACCTTAGCTAACTGACACCTTTGAAAGCAGAGTCTAATAGAGCCATGTTTTAATCAAAGGGGAATGGATGTTCAAATGAGTCATCCTTATCTATAAATGAGGGTAAATTAAATGATGACTAAGGTTCCTTCCAGCTATAAATCCTATGATCCTATGAATATTGCTTGGATAATGTGGATTCTATTTTTATGCAACAACGGAGGGCCTCTGACAGCCAGGAAACAACATGCAGGAGTATTTGGATGCTAATAATGATATTGCTTGGAGAATGGGCCTGGAAATTCAGCTGACCCCTCTTTTTTAGCCATTAACTCTTGGAATCTTTAAGAAATGAACAATAGAATATTAGTAGCTAAACCCCACCGAATAAAGACAATTTTGTTGGAAAGGATAGAAATAATTAATGACAATTTGTAAGAATATTCTCTTTGAAGAAATTTGCTCACTCACCATAAATGTGGGACTCCATCAGAAAACAACTTCTAATAAATTCTTGACAGAAACTCTAAAGCTATA
>JAQQSU010004341.1:0-14104 GCA_028627135.1 Pseudochirops cupreus
CAGAGATAGGCAGAGACAGGAAAAGGGAACTATAGATGCCAACTGTAGAACAGCATGCAGAAGAAGACACATAAAGCCAGCAGCTGTTGCTACGTGACATGCACCAGGGAAGGGAACAACCATGCTACCCACCATCCCAGGCACTCTGGTGACCTCACTCATCACCTCCTAGCCAGGTGCCAATAAGACTGTCCTTGGCCCAAAGACATGGGCAAACTGAATTTTCCCAAGACAGTCTCTGAACTTGAAGGAGGGCTATGTAGACCACTATATGCCTTTTATGGACTACAAAGCACCTTTCACAGGCCTCATTTGGTCCTCATGAGACCCCCAAGAGGTAAGCAGTGCAAGTATGATCATCTTCATTTCCCAGATGAAGGTACTGAGGCTCAGGGAGGGGCAGGGGCCTGCCCTGGGGGATCAGGGGGTCACACAGGTAGTAGTGGGGGCTTCACCCCACTACTTTTCTCACTTAGCACTGTCTCCTGACTTGCAGAGAGCAAGCCTTGGGTAACTCGACCCACTGAGGCTTGGAAATCCCTTTCTGGGGCTGAGTTGTCCTGACTGGTGAATGAGCCCACCTTATCTAGCTAGCCCCAGACCAGGCCACACTGCCGCCCCCCCCCCCACCAGCCAGCCAGACACCCTGGCCATGGCCTTTCCATCTTCCCATCAGCCAAAGAAGAGACCCTCTGCCTTGATTTCGTGCTTTTCTCTCACGTTTCAACTAGCTATGTGACCTCACCTCTAAGGAATGAGGGGGAGGGGATTTGAACAGGTCACCTCATCTCTCTGAGCCTCAGTCTTCTCAAGTGCAAAATCTTGACACTTTCATGAACTCCCTGTTCTAAGGGCTGCTGATAGGAAAGGATTTGGCAATCCTGAAAGCTCTGAGGTAACAGGTAATATCATTGAGATCTTCAAGGTTTGCAAAGCATCTTATGTGTCTAAGGGTGGGGGTACATTCAGTCAATCCACCATCAACCTCCCCCCCCATATCACTTAGCCCCTTTGTAAGTGTTGCTGTTCAGTTGTGTCTGACACTTTATGAACCCATTTTTCTCGGCAGAGATATTGGAGTGGTCTGCCATTACCTTATCTAGCTCATTTTACAGATGAAGAAACAGAAGCAAACAAGATTAAGTGACTTGTCCTGGGTCCCACAGCTACTGGTAAGTGAGGCCAGATTTGAACTCAGAAAGATAAGTCTTCCTGACTTTACATTCAGTACTCTATCCACTGTGCCACCTAGGTGCCCACTTAGGCCCTACCTGCCTTTATCAGGGGAGATCACATCTCAACTGAATGTATCAAAGGGCCATAACTGCCAAACTTCCCCCAAATTTCTCCTACAAAATGACCACAGAGGAGACAGAATGGAATTTTGAGCAGAAAGGTCAACAATAAGTCACAATGAGTAATTTTTCTACCCCAGGGCACCTTAGGAAGAGAGAAAGAGAGGTCTTAGGACATGGAAGTTGGGGCTGGTCAGGAGTGTGACTTGAGCAGTGGAAGGGGCACTAGGTATTGGCCTTATAGTAAGAAGCTTAAGTTTGCCCAATGCAGCAGGATTGTAAGGAGACTGAACACCAGACAAGAAAGAGATTCCAGGGGACCTCTGTTCTAGAACTATCCATTTAGCAATTCTATAGCCTATTACCCAATTTCAGATTACAGTTCTATGGCAGAGAGGGGAGGTCATAGTCACAAAGGAACAAAGGCCTTACCTGTGTAAGGAGCAGAACGCACACCAGGAAGGTAGCGAAGAGACCTCTCCTCAGATCAGACATAGCATGAAAAAAAACAATGAACTAATAAATAAAACTAGGAACTGGTTTTATAAAACAAACATTAAATCACTGGCTAATTTTATTTTTAAAAAGAAAGATGAAAATCAAATCACCAATATCAAAAGTGAAGAGGTTGAATGCACAACCAATAAAGATGAAACTAAAGTAATTTTTAGGAACTACTTAACCTGACTTTATGCCAATAAAATTGACAATCTAAATAAAGGATAAATATTTACAAAAATATAAATTGTCCATATTAACAGAAGAGGAAACAGAATACTTAAGCAATCCTATCTCAGAAAAGAAAAATTGAATTAGTCATAAATAAGCTCTAAGAAAAAACCCTGGGACCAGATGAATTTACAAGTAAATTCTATGAAACATTTAAAAACAATTAATTTGAATACTACATAAAGTGCGTGAAAAAAACAGGAAAAGGAATTCTGGGAAGTTTCTACAATGATATAAATATGGTTTCAGTGTCTAAACCAAGGAGATCAAAAGCAGAAAAAGAAAACTATAGACCATTTTCTCTAATGAATATTGATGCAAAAAGTCTAAATAAAATACTAGCAAGGAGATTCCAACAATATACATCACAAAGATCATACATTATGAGCAGGTGAGATTTACATCTGTAATGCAAGGATCATCTAATATGAAGAAAATCATAATTGACCATATCAATAACAAAACCAACAAAAATCATATGATTATATCAATAAATTAAGAAAAAGCTTTTGACAAAATACAACACTCATTCCTATGAAAAAAACACCAGAAAGTATAAGAATAGAGTTTTTTCTTAAAATGATAAGTAGTATACATCTAAAACTACAAGCATTATCTATAATGGGGAAAAATTATTAGTCTTTTTTTTTTTTGCTTTTTGGAGGGAGGAAGGCAGGGCAGTTGGGGTTAAGTGACTTGCTCAAGGTCACACGGCTAATAAGTGTTAAGTATCTGAGACCACATTTGAACTCAGGTCCTCCTGACTCCAGGGCTGGTGTTCTATTCACTGTGCCACCTACCTGCCCTAAATTAGAAGTCTTTCAAATAAAAGTGGGATGAATCAAAGATGTCTATCACTATTATTATTCCAAATTGTACTAGAAATGGATAGATATAACAATAGGATAAGAAAAGGAAATAGAAGGAATAAGGATAGGTAATAATGAAAAAAAAAATTCACTTTCCACAGATGATATGATGGTATACTTAGAGAACCCTAGAGAATCAACTAAAAACTAATACCTTTTAACAATTTTGGAAAAATTTCAGGATATAAAATAAACCCATACAAATTATCCACATTTCTATATATTACCAAGAAAACATAGCAGGAAGAGATAAAAAGAAAAATTCCCTTTAAAATAACTGCACACAGTATCAAATACTTAGGAATCTACCTGTTAAGACATACATAGGATTTATATAAACACAATTACAAAACACTCTTCCCACAAATAAAGACAGATCTAAACAACTGGATAAACAGTCATTGGATGGATGGATGGAGGGACGGAGGGACGGAGGGACGGAGGGACGGAGTGAGTGACAGTGCCGACCTAAGCCCAGAATTCCACAGGAGGAGGAGGAGGAGGAGGAGGAACCAATGTAATAAAGAAACAATACTACCTAAATAAATTTGCTTATTCAGTTCCATGCCAGCAAAACTACCAAAGAATTACTTTAAAGAGCTAAAAAAATGATAACAAAATTCATCTAAAGGAACAAAAAGTTAATACTATGGAGGAAATGAAAAATAACAGGTGAAGGAAAGGGGATTAGCAGTATCAAATTTCAAACTGTAAGACAAAGAACTAATTACCAAAACAATCTGATACTGGATAAGAAGTAGAGTGGCTGGTCCACAGAACAGATTAGATGTTGTTGTTTGTCCTTCCTTTTTGAAGAGGACCAATGACTTTATGGGGTGAGGTCTTGACTCGCACTGGATTTAAGTGAGGCAGAGTTGCAAGAGTGGAGTCAGCCTCACTCTCTCTTCCAGAGTCATCACAGTCTAGTGGTTTTTCTTGGAGGCTTTGGATGTAGGAGCTTTGACTTTGTTGTCTTCTTCTAAGTCTGTGTTTTGATCTTCCTTGTCACCATAGTGAATGGGACAAGTAAAATATTCTCATAAAGTAAAGGAGACAGTCACCAAACTTGATCTGGGCTTTAGTCTTGATAGGCCCAAATTTTATTTTTCTGTAATGTGTCTGCCAGGTGCCTACCTTTGGTAAACAAGAAAAGCAACAAGTGATCTATAAATTGCCTACTTTTCGCAAAAAATAATTTATCTGCCAGGTGTCTCTGTAAATTACTTACTTTTTGGTAAACAAGAAAAGTAACATGTAATCTGTAATAAGCTTACTTGTGATAAATAATTTTGTATTGGGTAATAGGATTGTAAGGACACACCTTTTCACCAATGGGAATGAAAGTCTGGTTACTGGGGAGGGGATCTGGGTTTTTTTGGGTTATCCTAGAATTGCTTTACAAGGGTATATAATTGCTTGCTTGATTTTGTACTTTGCCTCCTTGCACTGGGAACTGTATGCTCTGGGTAGGTGAGGGCCAATTCTCGGGAGACTTGTTTAAGCAATAAATAGCTTCTGTTTCTACCTGGAGAAACCTCTGAGTTTTATTTGGGTAAGGGTCTTTGGGGTCTTTATCTCACACAGTTTTGGGGGGCTCATCCGGGACCCTCTTTAATTGAGGAGGGTGCTTCCCTCCCAGGAACCAAGGCTGAGTGCGCACCTTGCATTTTCCAGGGTCTGGGTTGTGGAGGGGAGCCACCACCTGTTACTGAGATAAACTCGGAGAGGGACTTGGAAGAAACAGAACCTGTGGTAGGGCTCCAACGCTAGAAAAGAGCAACTGAGGCCGGCGGACAAGAGCAGTCACAAAAGTTGTGTATGTGCAACCCGAAGGTAAGGGCTCAGTGGTCTGGAGATATTTGGCATTGGGGCGGATTTTAGTGAAATCCATAGACTAAAATAAGTGTGATACCTCAAGGAAAGGACGCCCCTGAGTAAGCTTCTGGGGCGACTGAGGAGGTAGGGTGACCTTCCTTGGATCATTTGGCTGAGTCTGTAGTTGACTCGGGGAGTTTGGCAACGACTCCCAGGAACCCCTCAGAGATGGGAGGGGTACACTTTAAGCCTGCACAGTAGGAGCGCAAAGTGAGGTACCTGTAGATGGTCCTTTAGGCAATCGATTGCAAAATTGGAACGAACTACCAAAATGTAAAGGGAAAGATAGGAAAAAGATCATCGGATATTGTTGTTTGGCATGGGAAGGATATGGGAGGCAGCCCCGTGTGGCCGAAATTTGGCTCCTCCAAAGATTGGATGTCAAAAGCTAAATTTATATGTAAATAATAAGAAACTTTTCAGTCTGGAGGAGAGCACCTATGCGGCATTCCAGGTGTCAGGGACGTGACAGATGGTGGTAAAGGAGGAGGAGAAGGAGGTTAAGTCTCATCCTTGGGACCCTCTGCTCTCTTTGCCCCCACCTTATGCTCCTCCTCCTCCTCTGGCCCCAGCGGCAGTGCCCTCCCCTGAGGTTCCAGACCCTGATCCTACGCCAATCCCCTCTGGAGACGACCCAGGGAGAGACCTTGTTCATTTACAGGAGCCCCCTCCTCACGGTCCTCTACTGCGGGAACTGAGGCAGCTCTTAAAGGATCAGCAAAAACTCCCTTTGGAGCCAAAACCAACCACTGTACCCTCTCCCTTGGCTCCAAGCTCCCACATTAGAACCCAGGATATTTCCCCTGCCACACCTACTTGTGCCCCGGGACCCATTATGCTCCTCCTAAGGGAAGTCCCTTTGGCTCAGGGAGTCCTGGGATTTGTGAATGCTCCTCTGAGCTCTTCTGAGGTTAGAAATTTTAAAAGGGAAATGAAAATTTTGATGAAAGACTCAAGTGGCCTCTCAGAGCAACTAGATCAATTCCTGGATCTAAGTATTTACACTTGGAATAAATTGAAGTCCATCTTGAATGTTTTGTTCTCCCATGAAGAGAAAGGGATGATAAGAAAGGCTGCTAGGGTAGTATGGAAGCAGAGATACCCACCTATGGTTAGGGTGGTGCCTACAGACCAAAAATACCCCACTCTTAACCCTAGATGGGACCATAATGATGCAGCTCATAGAGCTCATATGCAAGACCTTAAAGAGCTTATAGTTACAGGAATTAGGACTGCAGTTCCAAAGCCTCAAAATATTAAGCCTTTGAGGTGGTCCAGGAGAAGGAAGAATCACCAACTACCTTTTTAGAAAGGCTAAAAGAGAATATGGAAAAATACTCAGGCTTACATATGAATGATCCTGCCACAGAAACCATGCTAAAACTAAATTTCGTGACTAATGCATGGCCAGATATCAGCAGGAATATTCAAAAAATAGATGGAACACCAGAACCCTAGAAAGTTTACTAGAAGAGGCTACCAGGGTTTATGTGAGGGGAGATGAGGAAAAGCAGAGGCAGAAGGCTAAGCTTCATACTAGACTCATGGTCCAGACAGTCCAGAATGTTGTCCAGACTATGGACTGCAAGAAAGGTCCTGAGGAGTGGAAAGGGTCCCGGAGTATGAAGGAGGTGGGGAACAAAGGAGAAGCACCCTGACAGAGGGAGAGGAAGAAAAAAGGGAGGAGTCCCCTTGTGTGTTGGGAGTGTAGAAAGGAGGGTCATGGCTAGAAATTTCCCACAATGGCAGATTAATCAGAAGATCTATTCCCTGATAGAGTCAGAAGACTTGGGATGTCAGGGTTTCAAAGATATAGCCTACCCAGAGCCCTTGATAAATTTAAGGATGGGACCTAATGGGGAAGAAATGGTGTTTTTAATTGATACCAGAGTTTCCAGGTCATCCATAACTCATTTACCAAAAGGAATTAAATTATCCCAAGATCTTCTCAATATTTTGGGTGTAAAAGGTGAGAATTTTATTGTTCCCCTCTCTGAGTTCTTGAAAGTGGAATATCAAGGGGCAATTGCCCTAATCCAATTACTTCTGGTCCCAGAAGCAGGTATAAACCTATAAGGAAGAGATTGGATCACCAAATTGGCTATTCAATGGATGACCAGGGGAACTCAGATAATTCTGATTAAAATGTTAAATTTAAGGGAAGAGGAGGAACACCAAATTTGTTCTGGGGTATGGGTGGGCTCCTCTAATAGAGAAAGAGTTAATATAGAACCTCTTAAGATGAAAATGAAGGACCCTACAGTGGTAGTAAGAGTAAGGCAATACCCTATATCACTGGAAGGAAGGCTGGGACTCCAGCCAGTCATCCAAGGTTTAGTGGAAGGGAGGACTTCTTGAACCTTGCACTTCCCCCTTCAATACTGCCATTCTGCCGGTTTGGAAGGGAGATGGGACATACCAAATGGTCCAGGACTTAAGGGAAATTAATAAGATGGTCCTTCCCTCCCATCCAGTGGTCCCTGACCACTTACCATCTTGGGGAGGGTAAAAGAGGACAGCAGATGTTTTAGTGTAATCAATCTGAAAGATGCCTTTTGGGCCTGCCCCTTAGACCCTGGCAGCAGACACCTTTTTGCATTTGAGTGGGAGGATCCAGAGATGGAAGAAAACAGCAGTATAAGTGGTATGTTCTTCCCCAGGGGTATACTGAGTCCCCAAATTTGTTTGGACAAATTTTGGAGAGAAAATTTGAAAAATTCGAACTTCCTCCTAGAACTCAAGTTGCACAATATGTGGATGACTTATTGGTGACAGGGAAAGAAAGGAAGGAGGTTAATGAAGCTTCTGTCAAGCTATTAAATTATTTGGCATCAGGAGGATTGAGAGTATCAAAGAGTAAGCTCCAATTTGTAGAGAAGAGGTAAAATATTTGGGATGTTTTATCAGTGAGGGACAAAAAGGTTGGACCCAGAATGGGTCGCAGGAATTCTCGGGGCTCCCCTCCCAAAGACAAAAAGGGAGCTTTGAAGGTTCCTGGGATTGGTGAGGTATTGTAGGAATTGGATAGATTCTTATGCCACCCTGACTAAACCTACGTACAAGTATTTACTGGAAAAGGAACTTGACAAAATTAGGTGGGATTCGGAAGGTGAAAAGGGGTTTAAGAAACTGAAGCAGATCTTAGCCTCCCCTCCTGTTCTTGCCCTTCCCTCCATAAAAAGACCATTTTACTTATTTGTAAATGTGGATAAGGGGGTGGCTCTAGGGGTTTTAGCACAGAAAAGAGGAGGGCAAAGGAGACCAGTGGCTTTCCTTTAAAAGCTCCTAGACCCTATGGCTCGAGGATGGCCAACGTGTCTCCAGGCAGTAGCAGCTACAGCCACGTTAGTAGAAGAAAGTAGAAAGCTGACTTTTGAAGTTTGGTTGTGGGGGTTCCACATCAAGTAAGGACCATCCTAAATCAGAGAGCAGGGAGGTGGCTTATAGATTCTAGGATCCTGAAATACGAGGCCATTCTACTAGAAAAGGATGATTTGGTTTTATCTCAGGATAATAATTTGAATCCTGCCTCCTTCCTGACATCTGGAGGCCAGGGCCACCTTGAGCTAGAACACCATTGTGTGGATTTCGTCAGCCTCCAAACCAGGGTTTGAAGAGATTTGCAGGAATCTCTTATTCCTGGATGAATAAATCTATTCATTGATGGTTCCTCTAGAGCAGTGGTTCTAAACCTTCCTAATGCCTCAATCCTTTAATAGTCATATGTGGGTGTGTCTGCGTGTGGGCAGACCCACTTGGAGACGGATAGAGGAGGTTCCCAAGAGCATGGGAAATATGTGTTTTCAAATGGTCTTAGGCGACCCCTGTGACCCCTGTGAAGGGCTGTTCGACCCCAAAGGGATTGCGACTCACAGGTTGAGAACTGCTGCTCTAGAGTAATAGAGGGAAAAAGAAGGAATGGGTATGCCATAATTGATGGGGACTGAGAATCCTTGGCTGAAGCAGGACAACTGCCTAAGAATTAGTCAGCTCAAACTTATGAGCTTTATGTCCTAAAACAGGCTCTAAAACTATTAAAGGGAATTGAAGGTAATATCTATACTGACTCAAAGTATGCTTGCGAAATAGCACGTGTGTTCGGGAAGACTTGGGAAGAAAGAGGGGTGGTCAATAGCAATGGGAAAGAGCTGGTACAGACTACCCTGATCACCTGAATCTTAGAGAATATATTGTTACCTGAGGCTATAGCCATAGTACGAGCAGATGGCCATCAGGCTGGGCAGTCCTTTGAGGCTAGGCTTTGCAGATGAAGAGGCAAAGAGGGTGGGGTCAGCAGAATCAGAGTCAAACCAGTTGTTGGTTTTAGTCTCCTCCTTCCCTCTGAGTCTTCTTTCTCCCTCCCTTACCGACACAGAAAAGCAAAAGGCACTGGCTCTGGGAGCACAGGAGTGGGATGGAAGATGGCTCCTCCCGGACAGAATGGAGGTACTAACTGAGGCAAGTATGAGGCAAGTCCTTCAGTGTCTACACCAAGGCAGTCATTGGCATGTCCAGAACCTGTGTGATGCCATCTTAACTCGGTATGTAACACCTAGCCTCGATATCTTAGCATGGCAATTGGTGAGCAGGTGTCTTGTATGCCAAAGGACAAACAAGACAGCGTTGCACCAAGCTCTGACTGGGGGTCGGCCTCCCGGCCTTAGGCCTTTTCAGAGCATACAGTTGGACTTTACAGAACTGCCCCCTGTAGGACACCTCAAATACTTGTTGGTCATAGTGGACCACCTGAACTCCTGGGTGGAAGCCTTTCCTTTACCCCATGCAACTGCCCCAGCTGTCAGTAAAATTTTGCTAGAACAAATTATTCCAAGGTATGGGATGGTAGAATGGATTGACTCGCATCAGGGAACTCATTTTACCACACAGATTCTGCAGTCCCTAGTCCAGGCTTTGGATATTACCTGGGAGCTTCATACTCCCTAGAACCCTCCCTCATCAGGCAAAGTTGAAAGGATGAATGAGGAAATTAAAAAACAGCTCACTAGATTGGCTTTAGAAACTCAATTGCCCTGAACTAAATGTCTACTCTTGGCTCTCCTCAGAATGTGGACCAAGCCTCAAAGGGACACAGGGCTCTCCCCTTACGAGCTCCTTTTTGGGCACCCCTACCCTGACAGAGGTGGAGGGAATTTGGACCCACTATTTGATCAGAAGGATAAGTTTTTAAGAGAACATATATCTTCCCTAACAAAACATTTGCATTTTATACAAGCTAAGGGGATAATCACTCAAACCCCACCTTTGGGATTCGCTGTCCATAAATACCAGCTGGGGGACTGGGTTCTAATCAGGGCTTGGAGGGAAGAAAAGCTAACCCCAATTTAGGAAAGTCCTTTTCAAATTCTGTTGGTCTCAGATACTGCGGTCCAGACAAAGGAGAGGGGTTGGACTCATCATACTCGTGTAAAAGGACCTGTTGAACCTCCTGTCACCTAGACCATGGAATCCACTGAACCTGAGAATTTGAAACTGTGCGTTAGACGTGGTCCTGACGCAGACGTTTGAGACACTGAGACTCTGGATGCCTCCTGTGTGGGTATGAGAATCTCAATCACCTCAAAGCACGCTGCCCCCTCCCCCTTCATTTCTGTAATCACAATCCTCATTATATCCTGATGAGAGGAGGTGAAGTCATGTGTGCCTTCCTCCTCCTATGTATTAGCCTTACTGTAGCTGTTTTCCATTTCCTTTTGAGTAATTGCTTCCTCCCTCCTGCCTGGAATCATTTTCATTGTACTAATCATACTACTGCCCCAGTCCCCGTGGTTACCTCAGGATAATAGTTTTCAGATTTTAATTCAAACTATAGCCAATGCCTTTAACCTCACTAATTGTTGGATTTGTGGGAGACCTCAGTAGTTAGAATCCTGGCCTAGGTCCCCATTCCTCTTAGACCTGAGTGGCTTCTTATTAACAGGTCCTCCGTCCATGATGGGACTGGGTTTTGGGATAAGTCAGAAATACACACCTGGCCCCTTACTGAGACTAGGACGGGGGAATATTGCCTCAGCCAGGATGATAAAGGGAAGGAATGAGGACAGAGTCAATACAAGTGGACTCTTAAAGGGAGAAGAGAAGTAATAACCTATAACTGTTCTGCTGTAAAACAGCGCTGGAATTCCACGCATATCCAACTCAACACTGGCGTTTGGGTGAATTGCATTTTTCATTCTTGCCATACTCCCCTCCAGGGAACCACCCAAAGCAAATCTGAATCTCATATTCTAACCACTATATTTAAGTGTCAAGACCTTAGTCAGAATCAGAGAGTCATTACTATTCCCCTTCGACACTGGGGATGGGATAATAATTCCCACTTTGGATACTTTCAAGAGTTTTGGAGTCAGGATGATAAAACAGATCCCAGAGTCCCTGAGCCCTTTAGAAGCAAGGCTGAGTGGTGTCAGTGGAGAGCAGATTTTCAGCTATAGAGGTGCCAATATAACGAAACTGATACAACCTTTTGGGGAGGGCCTCTAGGATTTGAGGACCTACAGTATTACCCCCTCGTCCATGGCAATGTATCTGCAATCTTACCACAGAGTAAGGTATCCTGACCGGCTCTAAAGGGACACTATTGGGTGTGTGGCCTCACCACCTACACACATCTTCCTCCTGACTGGATTGGAAGTTGCTATATTGGACTAGTAAGACCCAAATTTTTCTTTCTTCCAGGACAGGAAGAATAATATATGGGAATATACGGGAATAAAAATATATGATGATTTAGAAAGGGAAAAAAAGGGAAAAAAGAACCACTGATACTTCTATTGCAAGTACAAGGGATGCAAATGGGTGGGGACACATTTGGCCACCTGAAAGAATTGTGAAAGAATATGGCCCTGCAACATGGGCACAAGATGGAAGCTGGGGCTTCTGGACCCCAGTTTATATGCTAAATTGAATCATTAGACTCCAAGCAGTTGTTGAAATCATTGCTAAACCAAACCACTCAAACTACTGACTTACTATCCAGATTTGCAGACCAAAGTCAAGAGGCTATTTTACAACATAGGCTGGTATTAGCTTATCTCTTGGCAGAGGAGGGAGGGGTCTGTGGTAAACTCAACCTATCTACTTGCTGCATAAAGATAAATGATGTGGGACAAACTGCTAGAGACATTAACCAAGAAATTAGAAAACTTGCCCATGTTCCAGTGCAAACTTGGTCCTCTCCACTTAATCCATTGTGGTGGTCCTGGTTCGAAGGAACCTGGTGGAAGTAAGCATTATGGCTCTTGCTAATAGCAGCAAGTGGAATTCTATTGCATCCTGTATGCCTCCCTTGTATGATGCAATTAATTACAAACACCATACAGAAGACCCTCCCCAAACTGATTAGATTTGAGGGTTCTACCAACGGGTCTGCCTGCCTAATGATTTTAAAAGGACAAAAATGGGAATTGGTTGATCAAAAAGAAGAAAGGTTGGGTCCTGATGGAGGGATAGAAGAAACTGATAGAAGAGCCGAAGAAACTTACCAGTCTTGGTATGAGAAATTTTCAAGTATCAAAGAAAGAAGGGATTGAGTGGGACAAGTGAAAATATTCTCATAAAGTAAAGGAGACAGTCACCAAACTTGATCTGGGCTTTAGTCTTGATAGGCCCAAATTTTATTTTTCTATAATGTGTCTGCCAGGTGTCTCTGTAAATTACTTACTTTTTGGTAAACAAGAAAAGTAACATGTAATCTGTAATAAGCTTACTTCTGATAAGTAATTTTGTATTGGGTAAAAGGATTGTAAGGACACACCTTTTCACCAATGGGAATGAAAGTCTGGTTACTGGGGAGGGGATCTGTTTTTTTTTGGGGGGGTTATCCTAGAATTGTTTGTACAAGGGTATATAACTGCTTGCTTGATTTTGTACTTTGCCTCCCTGTACTGGTGTATGTTCTGGGTAGGTGACAGCCAACTCTCACGAGACTTGTCTAGGAATAAATAGCTTCTGTTTCTACCTGGAGAAACCTCTGAGTTTTATTTGGGAAGGAAGGCTCTTTGGGGTCTTTATCCCACACAATAGTAACTTTCAATAGTTAGTTTTATTCTGTTGTTTGTTCATTTCCCCAGTCTATTACTTGACTTTTTATTCTTTGTTATACTTGGGCTCTGTTTCCAGGGTAGAGGGTGCACTGTCCCAAACTTCAGGGTTTTGCACAGCTGTTTTCAGAGATACTTCTAGAGACCTATAAGTTTTCATTTCTTCCAAGGTGGTATGACCTAAGGAGAGGTGTTTACCCCTCTCCTGGCCTGTGCTCTGGTCTGTGACCACAAGCACTCATTTCTGCCCTGGAACTGTGAGGAGGGTCCCCCCTCTACTGTGTCCACTATGCTAGTGCTCCCCATCACCTTAGAACTGCCACCCAAGACTATAATCCAGATTCAATTATGGGTAAAACAACAGCATCCTGCCTAAGTGCTAGCAAAAAGACCCCCATAACCTCCTTCGGACCAGCTATTTGACCCCCTTACTGTCTACGCGCTGAGAGTTCCAAAAGCAGCCACTGTTGTTACTGCTGATTCAGTCATTCCCAAGGCCAGCTCCTGGTTTGCTGGGGCCAGGGTTGTGCTGGCACCTGCAATGGACTGTGCTCAATTCTCACCCAGGCTCAACAGACCTTTCCTTCCAATCTTTTAAGTTTTCTTTGGCATCTGTGGGCTGAAAGATCTGGAAACCACCACTGCTGCCTGTGATTCAGTCACTTCAAGGCTTGCTCCTGGTTTGCTGGGCCTGGATCTGTGCTCTAGCTGTGCAGGGGCCTGACCTCACCTCTAACAGGAAGAGAAGGCCTAGGCTAGCTCAGCTCTGCCTGTGGTTCTGATGCCATGTTCTCAACAGAATCTGCTTTTCTAACTTAACTAGTTTCTTGCTTTGTTAGCATGTACAGGGTTCTAGCAGCCAAGGCCTACGGCCCATTCAAATCAAACATCTGTGAACACTAATGTGTACTGTCAGGGAGCAGCACCAAGCCAAGGAATCCATAATCCCAGGCCGCCCAGTCTTTTTGACTGTCATTGCTCACACTCTGCCTTCAAGCCCAATGGAACCTCAGCACATGACCTGCGCTAGACTACACTCCTCTCTCACCCTAAAGCAACAGACCTTTCCTGTCAAGCTTTCAAGTTGTCTGAGTTGGAAATTTGTTTCACTCCATCTGTTTGTGGGTTTTGCTGTTCTAGATTTTGGTTAGAGTCATTTTTATTTTTATTTTTATTTTATTTTATTTTTAAATTTTTTTTAAATTTTTTTTTATTTACTCATTTACTTTTAATTTACAAGATTCAGTTCCACAATCACTTGAGTTTCAGATTTTCT
>JAQQSU010004342.1:0-14104 GCA_028627135.1 Pseudochirops cupreus
AAAGTTAAGTTCTCAGAGGAGATTGGAAGTGAAAAAGAAAACCAAGATCTATATTAGATTAGTTTTTATTTGTGCAGTGAGAAAGGATGACCTTGTTTTCTGAGACCTCAACAGAGAAGGCTAGAGTGGGAAGATAATGATATTCATAATCTTTCTAAGATTACTGGTAATGTCTCATTGGCCTCATCCTTTTTGAGTACTTTTTAATGTAGTCATTGGTATTTTGCATATATCAAGATAAGTTAGGTATTTTCTTACTTTGTTCATCTTCATTGTCAATTTATCATACCTTATTTTGGTTTTGGTTGTGCGTATTGAAGGATACCTCTGCTTAGCGAAGAAAAGGAGAAAAATGACAGTTGTAAAATTCAGTCTATAGCTTTAAAAATAATTTCTCCCTTTTTCCTCTAAATTGTTTATGATATTTATTTCTAATTCACATTATTTTGGAGTTTATCTTGGTATAAAAAGTGAACTGTTGGTCTAAACTAATTTCCAAATAGTTCTCATGTTTTCCCATTAAATTTAACTAATAGTGAATCTTTCCCCCAGTAGCTGAGGTCTTTGAGTCAATGAAACACTAAGTTACTAAGTTCCAGGATTGTTAACCAGGTAATCAGTATCCAAATATGCCTTTTATTTTAAATGGCCTCACATTCATTTAACAATAATAATGAAAAGAAGGGCTTACATCTCTCCCTGTGTCAGTATGCAAGGTTTTGCCATCTCACACCATGGCCAAATTTCTTCTGAGAGTTTGGGATTCATATTACATTCCTCACTGCCCTCCTTCTTTACTTCCTATACATCATTATCTCTTCACTTTTTATATTCCCTGTAAAATCTCTCTCCACAATGCTTGGTCTTTGTGTTTACTTTCCTGGGTCATTTCTGGCTTGCATGACAGTAGAATAACATTTGCTTTTCTGTGGCATATTGATGTTTCCTTGGATAATATTTCTTAATTTTTTGAAATAAACTCTTGTCATTGAAACTTGTTTTTATTTAAAATGTTTGACATATATACACTGCTTTCCTGCTCTCGCTTTTCCAAATAATGAATTTCTAGCTAGACAGATGCAAAAATGTTTTCTAAGAAACTCCAGCAAGCATTTCAACTTTTAGTGAAGTGTGAACTTAGTAAAACTTCAAGGCTCTTTCTCAGTTCAGGCCTTTAAACTGCACTTGAGCAATTTCTATCCATTCTCTGAAATGAAGGTGGGGTGGGGTATGGGGGGCTAGGAATGAGCTCACCAGAATTTTTACCACAGAGAAGAACTTTTGACTCTTATGCAGACAATTTCTTTATAGACTCAGAAATTTAAAGACATTTTGAATCCATAAAGATGCAAGAGAGGAAGTTCTAAAAATAGCTAAACGATAACTAAACCAAGATCCTTAAATCACTTACTCAAGTACAAGATTGCTTCACAACATTGTAACATTAGTCAAGGTCTTTTTAATACAAGTGCAAGTACTTGAATCAAATTTAGAGGTCCATCATTCTGTTCAAAATAGGAAGTAGACGGTCCTGCTGACAATGCTCACAACTTCAAGCAAAACAGCATTTTTCAAAGTGGAAGGTTTGAATGGCTAGGCAGGTCACAGAGACTGAAAAGCCCCAATCATGCTTTGAGTCATAAGGCCTGGTCTATCTGCAAAAGATTAACTGCTTGGCTTGCTTGCTGGAGCCTCTTTCCCCACCTCCACCCTCCCACCCCCAAAGATTTCATTGTGTTTCTCTCATTATTTTCTTTTTTTTTTAATTTAAGTTTTCAAGAGGCTTGTTAAAGCATTAGCAATGTGAATTAGGCTCCCACAAAAGGAACTGCCGTACATACACAATACATGTGTAGCAGCTCTATTTTTACTGGTAGTCTAATTTATATTGATGATACTTTAACAGAAGCTGGATGTATCCCCTTTGCTTTGCTTTCTGCTCCAACTTCAGATTGAAGCACTTTCTAAGAGATCTCTCAAAAAGAAAGCTTCCTCTTCTTTGCCTTTAAAAAAAAATAGAGTAGAAGTAACAGTAATAGCTCTAATATATGAGCATGCCAAGTGGTTACAGAGATATCTTGAGCACAAATAAAAAAGTTATAACCAACATTCTCCTAATAAGATCTTCACTGAATTGAGCAAATGGATCAGCTGGGAATTCCAGCTAGAAGGCAAATCCTCATTCAGTCAAATTTAACATCACTTCCTTAAACATTACATCCACAGGAGACATATGGAAGCTGAGCTGGAAAGTAACTCCCCCCCTCCAAAAAAAAAAAAGGAACTCAAATTGGTTCTTTATCAGAACAAACCACTTAAGCTTTGAGTTACCACTGGCATGGTCATATAATTTGTCTTACTAATGATGAAGGACTCACCCAAGAGAGCCAATTTTCTTAACACTGGCAGAAATGCTAATGCAAAATTAAATCAACATCAATTCTAGAAATATATAATTAAAAAAACAAGTATTCAAAATAAACTGTGATGAAAAGTAGAAGCTACCTAAAGTAATCTTAAGAGCGTCTCACTGCAGATATATATCACATCTAAATAAACAGGTTAATATGGTTGTATGGTACATGAAAAACCAAGACACAACAGCCAAAGCATATGAAAAAGAAATATTCTAAGTTATTATTCCGTCATTTAATAAGGAGAAGTTAACTTCACTCAGGGGAGGAATTTTTACCTTCTTGGGAAGGCAGTATGGCCTTATTACATGTCCTATTAACTCAAGTGACCTGCCATTACACCTAAAGGACCCTTGAATCATGTCGTTTACTCTGCTTCTGCCCCTTAAAGACCTGTAGAAATTTCAGTTATTCAGCAACTGAAGCCTTATTTATGTACTGTATCCCACAAATAGAATGTGAGCTCCTTGAGAGCAGGGGCTAACTTATGCTTTCATTTGTGTCCCCAGTACTGTAGTGTCCAGGTGGATTCCTGGAGAATTGGCTTGGAAGACAAAGAGATCTGGGTATAAGATTGACCTCTGGCATTTACTGGTATGTGATCAAGGCAAGTCATTTTACTTCTTAGACAACAATCTAAATTGGGAAATTTGCAGAGAATGGGCATTGTTAGAAGGAATATCTGCTCTGGGGATTTTTCTATATTAAGAAAATCCTACTTTGTATCATTATTCAGTACTTGGAACATAGTCATTTTTACTTTGTTTTTTATTCATTCATTATAGCAGAATGGTAAATTGCCTAGATTGAGAGTCAGAAGACCCGTAATCTAGTTCCCTATGAGTTTCCATGCACAACCACTAGTAAAATGAGTTTACCTCACAAATTTATTGACTTTCAATTTCCTCACTTTAGAAAATAGATCTCTTTTAGAGAACAGATTTAAAAAAAAAACTATACCTCCATCCTCTGGCAGGATGGTAGGGGACTTTGGATGCTAAAAGTTGGTCAGCTTTGCTTAACTATTTTTCTTTGTCCCAGAGAAAGATTCTATGGTGGAAAGAAGTTACAGAAGGAAATGATGATGGGGAAAAAACAAAAGGATATCAATAAAACTTAAAATAAACTCTTAGAATTATAATAGGTGATTGCTAACCTTTCTTCCATCCTTTAAATTTATGACCTAAAATCAGTCAGTATGGTGTAGTGAAAAAAAGCAGTCAGAAGGCCTTGGCGTGTTTCTACCACTTACTATGAAATCTTAGCTACTCATTTAAAATCTTCTAACCATACTATTTTTATCTTTAAAATTGTGGATAATAAGATTTGCACTTTCTGTCTCAATGAATGATGAAAACTAAAATGTGCTGTTATCTGCAATTTACAAAGCTGAAAACTCTTTCATAAATGGGTGCTATGTTTGGTGATTATGGGTCATAACCAAGTCTTCATAGGTCTCTTTAAGTCCCTATTGAATTTCTCTTAAGTTCTTCATAGAACTTAGAAGAATTTTATTCCCCTTTATAATCAATCAAGTCTATAGTATGTTTCACATGTATTATTGATATATTACTTGACTTCTCAATGGGCAGGGGGAGGGACTGAAGTGAGGAAGATAATTTGGAAATCAAAATTCTAGAAATATGAATGTTAAAAACATCTTTTTTTAAATCAAGTCCATTGGATAGGGCAATTTAGTGGCGGGAAAGGGAGAAAAGGGTTACATTTTAAGTGGGAGGGTTTGTAGCACAGAATCAGTTGATATAGTTCTCAGAGTATGGGACATGTAATCAAAGGACTTGGATTCAGATTCCAGATCTGTCACTCACTGTCTCTATTGCCTTGGGGAAGTTATTTACCTTCATCGGGCCTCTGTTTACTCATCTGTAAATGAGGAAGTTGAATTTGATAATCTCTAAAATATTTTATAGGACAAAATCTGTGATCTATGATCCATAAACAGTTTCTACTGGAATTTAATTTTCAAAGGCATGGGTCAAGGGCCAAGAGAATAAAAAAAAAAAACTTGAAAAGTGGGTGCTTTATGTTAGTCTTCCAGAATCTTCTCAACTGCGCAATAGGTACTCATGTCTTACTTTGTACCTTGAGTGCTCAGGGACTCTTTACAGGGATTTCTTACTTCAGGGAACATGCCAAGCAACTATTCTAGACTCGAATCTCCTTCATCAAAAAGTTAATTTATTCCCCTTTCCATGTCATAAGGCAACATTTGAATGGAAGGAGAATAGAGGGAAAAGGCAACAGAATAAGGATTTATATAGCGCTTATTTTGTGCTAGGCAGTGTGCTAAGCATTTAAAAAATATCATGGCATTTGATTCTCATAACAACACTGTAAGACAGGTGCTATCATTATGCCCATTTTGCAGTTTAGAAAACTGAGGCAGAAAGAAATTGCATTTTCCAGGGTCACAGAGCAAGAAAATGTTTGTGGTCACATTTGAACTCAGGTCTTCCTGACTCTAATCCCTGCATTCTATGTACTACACAACCTAAGGACCAAGCACCTTGATAAATTAATGTCACCTAATGTTGTTAACATCAGTCATTGTATCTTAATGTAAATTTAAGTCAAACATTTGCATTGTAAATCTTATCTGTAAACGGGAAAGATGCAGCTTTGTTTTCTGGTTCAGACATCAGGAAACTACTACTGCGCTATGTGGGGTGGGATGTGTGTGTGTATGCATGCGCATGTGCAATATATGTGGCAATATGTAGAACAATATTTTGGTATCTTTCTGCCTCCCTAGTGCACCAAAAATTGTAACCCCTAAGTGTTTTTCTATTTCTGGTAAGCTATAGATTTTTTTCTTATTCATTTTATCTACCTAAGAATGACAGTGAGGTTGCTCAATGCATAGACTGCTAGGCCTGGAATCAGGATGACCTGAGTTTAAATTTGGCTTCAGACTCTTAGTATCTGTGTGACCCTAGGCACACCACTTAACCCTGTTTGCCTCAGTTTCCTCATCTGTAAAATTAACTAGAGATGGAAATAGCAAACTACTCCAGTATCTTGGCCAAGAAAAAAAAAACAAATGGAGTCTCCAAAAGTTAGTCACTACTAAAACCACTGAACAACAAGCAAAAACTTAAGAGCATTGAGTTGCATAAATTATGGACTCTGAGTAAAAGAGAATACTATTGAGCCATTTCCCCAAGGGAAAGAGGGAAGAGCAATGCTTCTTCAGTGTGCCACCTTGTGCTCTATTTGTATCTTTACTGTCAAGTAATCTCCTACCACTAAATTGCCCTATCCCATAGACTTGATTTAAAAAAAATACATATTTATTTTTAACATTCATTTTTCTAGAATTTTGATTTCCAAATTATCTGCCTCACTTCAGTCCCTCTCCCCACCCATCGAGAAGTCAAGCAATATGATATCAATAACACATGTGAAATATACTGTAGACTTGATTGATTATAAAGGGGAGTAAAATTCTGTGAAGAACTTAAGATGGTCTTACTACCTATGTCTATACCTGCTTCTCTGTGTACGTATTTTAATTGCTTTGGTTGTCAGTTCCTCTTTCTTGCCTAGATTAGATTATAAGGTGCTGAAGGCAGGAGAGATCCTTCATCGCCTAGGTACCTTGTAGACATTGAAATGTGTTTCTTTAACCAGTTATCTAGCAATAGAATGACAGCTCTCTATAAAGCAGAGGGCTATAGAATAAATAAGGAAGGATGCTGCTACATTTCTGTTGGGTTTCTCCTTGTGATTATATCACTTTGACTACAGCTATTATTCAACTGAGAAGTCCTTCAAATGTAATTGCAAAGTCAAGGACCTACAGGGAAATGGGGATCAAAAGCTCTCATCACTCCCAGATGCTACAAAGCCTTCACTTCCAGATGCTACTGAATTTACTCCCTAGGTATTTTTAAATTAGGAATCTGTCTTCGCTGGGAGAGAAAGACAGGAGGTCAAGCTAAATCAGATGATTCATCCGAACCCATGAAAAAAAAAGAGATAAGTGTCCTAGGAGTCCTGTTGATATTGTAAAAGATTGTTTAGTGAATTTGAGGGCTAAGTTTCTTTCTAAATATCACAGCTTTTGGATAAAAGTTGCTCTCTTGACTATATCAGGCTGGAGCCTGCAAATAGTGAGTCCTTTATCAGTGAGTCCAATATCCCTGCTGTTTCTGCAAAACAGGATGGAAATGATTACCTTTTACAATGACAAAAGAGATAACAAATGCACGGTCTCAGGAACACCATCACTGCAGTTTTCAGTTTTACCTTTTAGACAATAGCTGCAAGAACTCAGATGATAAACTTTGATGTTTGCCCATAAAGTAGGTTAGTAATCCATGGAGGTGATTGGAGAGTAGACCTGAGGAGTCTCTCTGTGAAAAGTAACCAAGTAGATTGTGTAGGAATGGAGTTTTAGATTTGTTGAAAAAAAAAAACAAACAACTTTCTGCCCTTTCACTGTCTGTGTAGGCAGCAGAAAGGAGTCAACATTGTTGAAAGTCTGTAAAATGATGATGGTGGTTTTGCCTATTTATGATTCTGTGAAAAGTCACTTTGAAGTATCTTCTGTGTTGCTTAAGGTACTTGTTTGTTTTCACCAAAGTACATTTCTTTTTCCTTGAGACTTGTATCACATTTCTATTTTTCTGGGAATCACAAGCAGTAAAGCCAGAAAAGAGAGTTCAAATAATGTAGACTTCAGCTTTCCACTGTCCAGAAATTTTTCATATTTCTGGAAGGTAAATACATTTCCAGAAGAAAAATTTCTCATCTATCTGTATTTCCAAAAGATTACTGTAGTCTACTTGAAATTGAAGCAACTAGGTCTATGTAATACAGAAGAATTTAAACACAAATAAAATGTATTTCCCATTACTGCATAACAATAGTAATCCATAACCAGAAGGGCTCTCTGAAGCCATCTTTTTTTGCCTCCTTTTAATGTAATTGATGGGGAATTCAGACCCAGAAAGGCATAGTTTCCCCAAGGTAACAAGGATATTAATTATAGAGCCCACATTCAAACTCAGATCTTCTGATTACAAATCAAGTGTAATTGACACTATGATACATAATCTCAAGATTCAATTAATTTGTCAAGTACGAGTATATAGTTATAGAGAAAAAAGAGCAATACTACTACTATTTGATATTATAGCTGACATTTATACAGCACGTTGTGAAGTCGGACAATGTTCTGCAAACTATCTAATTTGATCCTCACAATAACTTTAGAAGGTAGTTACTATTGTTATCCCTCATTTACAGATGAGGAAACAAAGGCTGTGAGAGGTTAAATGAGTCAGAAAGCTTTTGTCTGAGACAGAATTTGAATTTAAGTGTTCTCGATTATAGGTCCTGGACTGTACTATCTAGATTAATTTTGTTTAAAAAATAAAAAGGTAAAATTTATATACAATATGAAGGAATGTCTGTTCCTTAGCATCTGGGAAAAATACATTATTCAAAGGTCACACGACTGGAACATGGTGATCTAGATAGTTGTCATACAAAGCAATGGTTCGACAATCTTTGAGATCCATTAATCGTTTGCTACTTTCCAAACACCTTTAGTGAACGGAGGGAGAGGCTTGGACTTCTCAAAACCTGGTTCTTTTTAGTGAATATCTTTAAGACAGCCACTGAGATACATGGTAGGCAAACACATTATCCCAGAATGTGAGCTCACTGAAAAACAAAGCATAGAGCGGGCATTGTCAGGTAATCACACAACCTTTCTGATCACTCAAATATTTGTACTTTAGCAGTATTTTAGCTATGCTTTGAGGCCATGAAGAGCAATGAAAAGGCATATATTGCTGTGAGCAGGTTGTAACTTATATTAATAAGGAACTCTGAAGAAGAAAAGGAATAAAGGAAATCAACAACAAGTGATATGAGAGAAAAAGTATATACTATAAAAAAATCAGTCATGATGAGGGAGGCAATGAGAAGTGGGTCTCCAGAGTGGTCTGCTGCTGTCCTTGGGAGGTTGAGAAAAAATTTAGGAAAACCTACAGGAGATCAGCTTGTGAATTTTTTGCAAGGTGAAACAGAAGACAGACAGACAGGAATAGGTGGAATCTTGATAGTTCAAGGACTTTTTCCCCTCTCTTTACCCTTCTTGGCTTCTCTGCTTCCTTTGCCATTGTCAATTAATCTTTTCTTCTTCATCTAAGTTTTCATGACATTGTTCTCTCCTGGCTCTCTTCCTACTTGTTGGACCATTCCTCAATTTTCTTTGCTGGATCTTCATCTTTGTCACACCCATCAACTGTGACCTGTCCTTCCTCCCTCCCCCACTCAATACTCAGGCTCTTTCCTGGGGACATCTCCTCTTTTTCCTTTATAATATTTCACTTGATGATCTCATCAGTTCTCATGGTTTCACCTGTGAACTACCAATGATTCTCAAATGTATCTGTCCAGTTATCTCCTGACCTGTCTTTCATCTCCAGATGCTTAGTGGACATTTCAAATTGGACATTTCCTAGAAATTGTAAATTGAACTTGCCCAACACTGAGCTTGTTTTCCTCTGAAATCTTCTTCACTTTCTAACTTCTATCTTATTGTCTGTTGATGTAACCATTATCATCTTAGTTACCCAGCTCACAATGTAGGTATCATTATTTACTCCTCATTCTCTCACACTCCATTTATAATTAGTTGCAAAGACCTATCATTTCTATCTTCATGACATCTTTCATATGCTCCTTCTTTCCTGTGACAATGCCACCACACCAGTTCAGTGCCTCATCACCTTATGCCTAGATTACTGCACTATCCTTCTGATTAGTCTTCCTGCCTCGAGTCTCTCCCCATGCCAGTCAATTCTCCATTCAATGGTAATAATGATCTATCTATAGATCAAGTCTGATCACTTCAACCTATTCCAACAACAGTGACTTCCTACCATATTTAATTAACTTTTAAAGACCTCTATTACCTGGATGCTTCTCAAGCTTTCAGCCTTCTTAATCCCTTCATCACCACCCCTTCACCAATATATTCTGAAAGATAATGACACTAGCCTTCTTGCTGTTACTTGCACTAGATACTCCATCTCCTAAATCCCAGTGTTTTCACTTGCTGTGTGTGCACCATTCCAGAAATATTCCCCTTCTCTTTTCTGTCTCTTAGCTTTCCTGTCTTCCTTCAAATCTCATGCATAAATCCCACCTTCTGTCAGAAGCCTTTCCCAATTCCCTTTAGTGTTCATTATCTCTTATTTGTGTGTGTGTGTGTGTGTGTGTGTGTGTGTGTGTGTGAGTATGGGTATGTATGCATAATATGCAAGTATGTGTGTATATATACATATATGTGTATAATATATGTATATATACATGAATAACACATACATGCCCACTTAGATAGATATAGATATATTATATGTCTATATATAATGTTGTTTGTACATTGTTGCTTATATGTTTTCTACAACATTAGACTTTAAGCTCTTTAAGAGTAAGGACTGCTTTACTTTCCTTTGTATACCAATCACTTGACACAGTGACTGACATAGTGCATACTTAACAAATACGTGTTGACTTGTAGACCATTACTCCTCTAGAAAACTTATATATTTGGAAACTATGTCACTATTTTCACATACATGCACACTCACACACACACAATTTCATTAGTAATGCATCAAATACAACAGGGAAAAATATGGGGGGAAAGGAGCATAAAAGAAAAGATAATAGGAGGAAGTTCCTGATCATAAAGGGGTAGGGGGAATGTGGGGAATAAAAGGAAAAAACAAAAGCCCAAATCTATGAGGGTGTCTTACGTTGCCACCCAGACAACTGGAGAAATGTTTGAAGACATTTTAGCATATATTCATACGGAATAATTTTGGGAACATATGATGGAATATTGTTGTCCCATAGAAATGATGAAAGATAATTTCAGAAAATTCTGTGTATTTTGAATAGAATTTGGTGAAGAGAGCCAGGAAAACAATTTCTGTAAGAAAAAAACGTTGACAAGGCAAAAACTATTACGACAATAACAAAGAGTGTTGAAATATTTAAGAACACTGATAAAAAAAGGACCAACCATTTGACCAGAACACATGTGATAAAATGTCTCTCCTGAGAGAGAAGGAAAGAAATAAACATTGAGTAGAGACAAACCTTTTTTTTTCCCTGTGTGGATTCATTTTTTTTGGACATGCATATTTATTACGCAGTTTAGATTTGTTTTCACTCAATGAGGACTGTTGCTGAGAAGGGATGAACAGTAGTGACTGACAAAAAGAGGTCCCTTGTGACATTTTTAAATGCTTGGACAAAACAGAAGTTTAGAACATAGCAAACACAAGCAAGATACTTTGGAAAGTAATGTGTAAAAATTACTATGTGATTTTGGAAAATAAGCAATATATATCAAAATCCAAAATTTCATATGGAATCTCTTTTGTGTGTTCTGCTGGGAAAATGGAGATATCCTTTTTTGATGTTTAAATTCTAAAGTAAAGAAAAAAATCATCATAAAAATTAAATGCTACGGTCAATTTTGAATTGCAAGGAAATAAATCTCCTCATATTCCCTGCATATGACTTATGTAAAGATTTCATGGACTCCATTCTGTGAGGTTGGGTGTTTCGACATGAACAAATCATTTAGTTAATTTGTTCCAATCTCAAAGCAGCCTATGTGTATGTATACATTTGTGTATATCTGTATATACATAGATACTTGTGTACATATGTATGTGTCTCTGTGTATATATATATTCACAGAGACACACAGACCCAGACAGAAATAAAAGTGAGCATTTTATTTTCATAATCAATTTCATAATGTCCTTAAATATTTAAATGTCTAAGCTTAACTTTTGTTTCCTGTGATCATTGGTAGTTTTATGCTCTTTCAAACGTGGTTTTTTCTTTTTCCCATGAAATTTCTACCCTTCCAATGTGGATAGGATTTTGACATCTGATGGAGCTCTTTTCACTGATCTTTATAACCCTAAGACCTGAGCCACCTGCTGGAAATTGCATACTATTAATTATTCATTTTTTACTTATTTTCAGTGGTATCCATTCACACTTCTATAATCTTCTTCCAAGTTCAATTACCTGATACTACAATACTATTTCATTAAAAGAAGTTAGCATAGAAAAAAGACCTAAGTAAATGCTGTTTTTCCTGAAGAGGAGAACATTGTTCTTCCTTTTGCATTTGGAAAGGCTTGTGAAGCATGGCCTTCTAGGTTTTGAGAAAACTTTTCTCCTTCTTTTCTTCTATAATACTGTCCCCAATTAATATCAAATTGAAAACAAGATTATAATAATAATAGTTCATATTTATGCTAATATTGAGATTTAAAAATTACTTTTTTCATTAAACAATGGTAAAATAAGTAGTATTGTACCTATAATAAAGATATAGATATAAAGATAAAGTAAATGAGCTTCATCATAGCTAACTGGCTTGCTCATTTTTAGCAGGTTTTACAATCTGGATGTTGAACCTATATTTCATTCTTCTACAATCAATATTGCCTCCTATATACCATTCTCTCTCAAGAAGGAAAACTAATTTTAAAAAGTCCTAAATTTTTATACCGCTTCAGTGTTATGAATTGGTAAGGAGCAAAATGGTTTAGGGAAAGGCCTATCAAATGATCATGATATCTTCTCTTCCGTAATGGGGTATTTTCTTGCTTGGTGTATTATCTGCTTTCTTGGGGTACAGCAAATGTGCTGGCAGTCAGTATGAGTTATTTAGGACCTTACATATTTGATAACGGGTATTTATTGACTCTGATACCCAACCAAATTTCCTTACTGACTCTATCTCTATGTTCTTGGTATCTAAGAGAAAGCATACATGAATGGGAAGTGGTAATGTGACTAGGAAATTACTTGTGGTATCAGAAAGCTCTGAGTTCAAATCCTAGCTCAGATATTTACTAGCTGTGTGACCTTGAATAAGTCAATTATCTTCCTCTTGACCTCAGTTTTTTTCATCTAAAAATGAGTTTCAACCCCATGGCCTCTACAGTTCTTTCCAACGTTAATTCTATGATTTAATGCAATCTTCTGTCTTCCCTGGATTCTAGGAAGTGGAAACACCAGGTGGCTGGTACTCCCTCTTTCCTTTGACTAATGAACTTCCATGAGAAACTACTCTATACATTGTTGATTTTGAGTTATTCTACACAAAGGAAAACAAAATTCCTTCTGTTGCTATCAATTGCTACTCTCTCTTACCATACAAGGAAATGTATCTTTCCCCAATCTTTACACTAATTCACTCATTTACTTATCTTCTCATTCTGACACACTCACCTCCACTGTAGAACCTTGTTCTACAGAATTAATGAGCTTCCCTTCAAGTTAGACTATTTTTTTCTCCCAGTTTTTTTTTTCCATCTTCTTTTATCTACAATGTCTCCTTCTAGAAGAAACATATCCATCTGCAGAACTAAGATCTTGGGATAAAAGATTTAGAGTTCTAACAGATTTTACAGGCCATTTAGTTGAACTGATGTTTTAGAAGTAAGTAAACTAAGAACCAGGTTGTAAAGTTAATGGGATAGAAGATCTTCCTGCCCTTTAATAGGCCTCACATGGAGCCCATTAAGGGAAGCTTGATTAGGGGAAGCTATTTTTCAGGAAGGCCCACATCTTTTGTTACTTTGTAATCAGAGAGTAGGTCATGAGGGTTTGTGATGCCCTCTGACACTGAAGAAGGATATATGTACTCTAAGGTTAGCATTTTATTTTGGGGCTCACTCGCTGAAAGAGTGTTCTTGTGATTTGACCAGGTAAGACTCTGGATAGATGTTGAGGAGCCATCCAGCTTTGAAAAACCCTGAGGTCTATGCTTCTCTCTCTGATAACTATGTAGGTATTGCCTTGGTCAGACATTTGAATTCCTCTGTAGATCTGTGCTAATTTCTCAGACCGTTAGAAGCCCTGTCTTTTTGTCTTTATTTCTCTGTTTATATTTTCTCTGAAATTCAGGGTGCTGACTTTTCTCCTAAAATAATGAATGTAATTAAAAAAGATTGTTGACCCCTATGCCAGTGTGGTTGCTGCTAGGTACAGATAGCAAATGATAAGAGGAGAGAATTTAACCCATGTCTTCTGACTACATATGCCATTTTATTTCTACCACACTATGCTGTGCCATACATCTTTTGTTTGTCTACTACTCCTTTACATACTGAGTCATAAGGATGAGTAAGTATACTGCTTGCTCTTCATAGCCACTTACAGACTCTCTCTTTGCTGCTTCACAGTCATTTGTAGACTTTCTCTGTGCTGTTAGCACTTGACAGTTTTTCTGCTGAGGTATCCTATATTCATCGATGTCATGAATTCTGAATCTGGAAGGTCTTGAGAGTCTCCAAGACCTATTTTAAAGAGTTCACCAAGATTAAATCTATTTTCATAAAATTATTGATGTCATTTACCTATAAAGATATTCTTCCTTTTCACAGCTACATATCTGTATGAGATGATATTTTCTTTATTTTCTTAAAATTAAATAACATATTATAAGAGATTGAATGCAGAAGAAAATATGGTACTCCAGCTGCCATCTATGAAGTCAACTATTAAAGAAATTTGCAAAATATATTAAATTCTAATCTTTTAATTTGGAAAATATAGTTATTCATTTTATTAAAATATATTGTTTATAATAACTTATAAAGGGTTTATTTTTT
>JAQQSU010004343.1:0-14104 GCA_028627135.1 Pseudochirops cupreus
TATTCCATAATAAGACATTTGTCAACCTTATTCCAACTGATGATATAAAATGCTTTTCTTGAAATTCCAATGGGCTCTTACTGTCATTTCAAGAGTTGACTCTGACCCTCATAAAGGGTATGACCTTTGAGAAAATCCCTTCTCTGGGCTTCAAGTTTCCTCCTATAAATTAATGAAGATTAGATTATTTAACTCTGAAGTATCTTTCAACTCTATGCCCTGTGACTTTGGATGATTTAGGAGACAGTGACATTCAAGGATGTGGCTGTGGACTTCACCCAGGAGGAGGGGGGCATCTTCTTGGACCATGCTCAGAAGGAGTTATACAAGGAGGTCATGCTGGAGAATGCCCAGAACCTGCTCTCCCTGGGTAAGGACACTGCCCCTACAAACTCTGAGTCTGCAGTCAAAGGGAATATCTTCATTGCCTACTGTGCAGGCTTTGGAGCATCTATCGATTATTAGTGAAAAGTGGTGATCTCCTGTGTCCTAGAGATAGACTCCTCATGCTACCTGGTTTTCCTACAGGAAGCCTTTGCATTGTGTGATAGGAAGCTGAGGGTTTCCTTTGTTGCTCCTAAAGCAGTTTCTTACCAGTTCTAGGTAGCTGGAGGTCAAAGATCCAATTATTATGAAAGAATCTCAGGTGTGGAACTCATCTCAGGGATTGTTGGGTCTAACCTCTACCTGGACAAGAGTTTTGCTGCCAAATCTCTGAAAACTGCTCAGGCAGCTTTTCCTTGCACTCCCTTCCTCTTTGGGATGGGCCTACTATTTGGAATCTTCTTCTATTTAACAAGTTTACATTGATAGCTCAGAGCTCTCACTTGTGGCCACTGTAGCAGGTTCATCCTTAATCTTCCTTCCTATTGCCCTAAACTTCCAGCACAGATGGTGGGAAAGGAAGGGAAGGGGATCAGCATCCCTATCCCTCTGCTGTTTGCCGTGGGCTCTGCCAAGTGCTTTCTTTACTATGCTATGACACTTTATCTTCATAATAATCTTCAAAGTTGGGAGATGTTATTATCCTCATGTTACATTTGGGAAATTGAGGCAAACAGAGGTTAAGTGACTTGTCTAGGGGCACCCAGCTATGAACTGTGTGAGACCATATTTAAACCCAGGCATTCCTAACTCCAGGCCCAGGGCTCTCTCCTCTTCACTTTCACCTGCTTCTGATTTCTGGAGAGTGGAAATGGTTCAATGAGTCCATCCTTCTATGAAGAAGATGAACCAAGACAAGATTCTCTGACATCAAACTAGTTCTACAATTTTCTCCCCCAGCATCCCCCAAATAAATGCTATGGAAACTCTCCTTCAGATGTCCTAGAAACCACCCTGGGGTCCTTGTTTGCATACCCCTGTGGGTGCCAGGGATAATACACTTGGGACCAACTAGGGTTTGCTGACTTTGCCAGTAGGAAACTCTTCCCCTAAAGAGGCAAACTCTCCTTGAATGAACAGTATGCAAGGTTTATAAAGGGTTTGGAAGTGAGGAGCCAGGTGGAGGACAGGGCAAAAACTGATTCATCATGGTCCCTGGTGCTAGCCATTAAGGCTGATCTGGCACAATTGCCCTTTTACTGGGCTTTGGGATTAGGAGTGTCTGCCAGAATGGAGCAGAACAGCAGGGGGGGCAGAGGCTTTGGTTGTCTCTCTGAAGAGGTTGTACAACACATTCTATTTTAGGTTATTTTGTATCATAAGCACTAATTGGTCAGTACAGACATCTATGAGTGACCTCAGAGGAGTGATTCTCAAAATGGTGAGGCTCTATATTCACATCCCTCTCCCTAAAGAGAACTAAATTACAAATTTCTTTATATGCTCTTCCTGAACTGATTCCCCATGCCCAGGAATTCCAGTTCCCAGAGAAGATGTGATCTCCTATTTTGAGCAAAGGGAAGCACCATGGCTGCTGGAGCAAGAAGACCTGAGGAGCCGCCATCCAGGTGATGAGGTGAAAGCAGGTATGTGAGACCTGGGATTATAAGAGGCTGCTCTGTGTTGTGGTGAAGCAAGTACTAGATTCGGGGCAGGAAGGCCTGCCTTGGAATCCTTTTTCAGATGTTTTTTAGCCATTACTTCCTAGGCCAGTCACTGAACCCTGGTGCTTCAGTTTCCCCATATGTAAAATGAGAGGGTTAGACTCAATGGCCTTTGAGCTCCCTGCTAGAATAAATGCATGATCTTCTAACAAGTCATTATTTGGAATTCGGGGGCATGAGATTCCCCTGAAGGTGCTAACAGGAGTGAGGTTTCCAATATGAGCTCTTTCTTAGACCTTCAGGTCAAACAAACATTTAAGCACCTGCTACAAGCCAGGCCCTGGGCTAAGCACTGGGAACATAAAGAGGTGAGAGGGATGTCCCTGGCTCTAAGGGAGCTCAGAGTCTGCAGGGGCAGACAACACTCTAACAACTGTGTAGAAACCCACTATTGTCAGGATAAATTGGAGCTGGCAAAGAGAGGGAAGGCTCTAGAGTGAAGGGGGACTGGGAAAGGCTTATTGTGGAAGGTGGGCTCTAGCTGGGGCTTCAGGGAAGCCAGGGTGAGCATTTGAGGCATAGGGATGGTGAGGAAAACCCAGGGAGTCAGGAGGTAGAGTGTCCTGTCACAGAACAGAAGGGAGCTCATACCGCTGGATTGCAGCATATGTGGGGAAAGAAATAAGATGAAAAAAGACTGGAAGAGGAGCAGAGGGGGAGGTGATGAAGGGCTTTAGCAGCCCTGGGGAAGATTTTATATTGGATCATTTTGCTGAGGAGGTTGTTGAGTAGGTGGTGACATGGTCAGGTAAGAACTTTAGGAAGATGAACTTGACAGTATGGTAGAGCATTGGCTGGGCTGGGGGATGATGAGGCGGCTGGATGAACCAGCAGGCTTTGAAATACCTCAGATGTGAGGTGCCTGGGCCCTGAACCAAGATGGCAACAGTGTTGGTAGAGAAAGTACATGGGAGAGATTCACCCAGGTGGAATCACAGGACTTTGCTTCAGATTGAATAGAGGGGCCAGGAGGGTAAATGTGTGAGAGTCGAGGAGTGAATGACACTTCATCTATGAGCCTGGATGAATGTGACCCTGGACAAAGTTGCTTGACCCTGACTGACTCGCAAAAAAAATTAAATATTAATAAGCCAGAACAAAATCTTTTATGCTTTAGGTAAATACAAGGAACAGCACTGAGAGTCTTCATATGTCCTCAAATACTGAACAGAAAAAATTGGAAACTGTTACTAGGGAAACTGTATAATACTTACAGATATGAGAGATCATGAAATATTTTAATATTTACTCTATGTCCACCAAATGGCACCAAATCTATGAAGAAAGGCTTGAAAGTAGAGGCAATGAAAGTGAAAAGGATAGATTGGGAGTCAAAACAGAGCATACCTAGGCATGAGTTTGAATTCTTGTCTCAGCCATTGGGATTTGGGTCAAGTTATTCAGCTATTCAGAGCTCATGGCCAGAGTTGTGAATATGACAAGGATGCTCACCTCTGTCTCAGTTTTGTTGTGAGGATCCAATGTAATTATGTATGAAACTCTTTGTAAATGACTTCATCCTTGGGATGTGAGTTAATGGCATTTTGAAATAATTGGTCCTGCCCATTTAAGTTGGAAAACTTTTCTCTTTGCCTAGGGAAAGAGAATGTATATTGAGTTTATATTCTGTTGATGGAGGTAAAGTGATATAATTATATATGCATCTATGTATATATATATATATATTTTTTTTTTATTGCTTGTTTCTTTCAGAAGGAGAGATCAGACTTGAAATGAAAGACACTACTCCTATACATCAAAGAATCCACACTAGAGAGAAACCTTATGAATGTAATCAGTGTGGAAAGGCTTTTAGAGGGAGGACTCTTCTTACTGAACATCAGAGAATCCATACTGGAGAAAAACCTTATGAATGCAATCAATGTGGAGAGGCTTTCAGAGGTAGCTCCCATCTTGCTAAACATCAGAGAATCCACACTAGAGAGAAACCTTATGAATGTAATCAGTGTGGAAAGGCTTTTAGACGGAAGACTCATCTTATTGAACATCATAGAATCCACACTGGAGAGAAACCTTATGAATGTAATCAATGTGGTAAGGCTTTCAGACAGAGAATAGGTCTCACTGAACATTGGAGAACTCACACTGGAGAGAAACCTTATAAATGTAATCAGTGTGGAAAGTCTTTCAGAGACAGCTCTTATCTTGCTAAACATCAGAGAATCCACAATGGAGACAAAGGTAATAAATGTAATCAGTGTGGAAAATCTTTCACACTGAGGGGCCATCTTGCTGTACATCGGAGAATCCACACTGGAGAGAAACTTTATGAATATAATCAATGTGGAAAATCCTTCCTACAGAAGACCAATTTTAATGAACATCAGAAAATCCACACTGGAGAGAAACCTTATGAATGTAATCAATGTGGAAAGGCTTTCAGATGCAGCCCCAGTCTTGCTTTACATAAAAGAATCCATACTGGAGAGAAACCTTGTGAATGTAATCAATGTGAAAAGACTTTCAGAGACATCTCCACTCTTGCTAAACATCGCAGAGTTCACACTGAGAGGAAAACTTATGAATGTAATCAATGTGGAAACACTTTCAGAGGAAGCTCCAGTCTTGCTAAACATCAGAGAATCCACACTGGAGACAAAGGTAATGAATGTAATCAGTGTGGAAAATCTTTCACGCAGAGGGGCCATCTTGTTGTACATCAGAGAATCCACACTGGAGAGAAACCTTATGAATGTAATCAATGTGGAAAATCTTTCACACAGATGACGAGTCTTACTTCACATAAAAGAATCCACACTGGAGAGAAACCTTATAGATGTAATCAGTGTGGAAAGGCTTTTAAACAGAGCAGTTATCTTGCTGTACATCAACGAATGCACAGTGGAAGGACACGTTATGAATGTAATCAATGTGGAAAGACTTTTTCACAGAGGTCCTATCTTCGAGTACATCAGAGAATCCACACTGGAGAGAAACCTAATGAATGTAATCAATGTGGAAAATCTTTCACACAGATGACGAGTCTTACGTCACATAAAAGAATCCACACTGGAGAGAAACCTTATAGATGTAATCAGTGTGGAAAGGCTTTTAAACAGAGCAGTTATCTTGCTGTACATCAATGAATGCACAGTGGAAGGACACGTTATGAATGTAATCAATGTGGAAAGACTTTTTCACAGAGGTCCTATCTTCGAGTACATCAGAGAATCCACACTGGAGAGAAACCTTATGAATGTAATCAATGTGGAAAGGCTTTCAGAGGCAGCTCCAGTCTTGCTGAACATAGGAGAGTCCACACTGGAAAGAAACCTCATAAGTGTAATCAATGTGGAAAGGCTTTCAGTGGCAGCTCCAGTCTTACTGTACATCAGAGAATCCACACTGGAGAGAAACCTTATGAATGTAATCAGTGTGGAAAGGCTTTTATATTGAGGAGTCATCTTAATCACCATCACAGAATCCACACTGAAGGGAAACCTTATGCATGTGATCAATGTGGAAAGGCTTTCAGATGCAGCTCCGATCTTACCATCAGAGAATCCATACTGGAGAGAAACGTCATGAATGTAATCAATGTGGAAAGGCTTTTACACAAAGATTCTATCTTAGAGTGCATCAGAGAATTCACACTAGGGAGAAAACTAGTTAATGTAATCAGTTTGGAAAGACTTTCAGAGGCAGTTCCTTTCTTGATGAGCATCAGAGATTCCACACTGGAAAGACCTCAAAAGTGTAATCAGTGCAGAAACATTTTTCAGACTCAGGTCTACTCTTACTGTAGCTCAGATAATCCACACTGGAGAAAAACTTTATAAATGCAATCAGTGTGGAAAGACTTTTTTTTGTTTTTACAAAGAGGATTCATCTTGCTGTACATCAGAGAATCCACACTAGAGAGAATGCAATCAATGTGGTAAAGCCTGGAGGCAAAAGTCAACCCTCTTTTCACATAGGAGAATTCATATGAGATAAAAAATCTTATCACTGACATGATCAATCATTAAAGTCATTAAAATGGAGTACAGAGCTTCTTACCTGAAAATTCTTGGTTCAAGGCATTTATGGACTTAGTTGGAAATGGCCTTCAGCCAGGGATTATCTCTTATCCTCTCATCAGAGGATTCATTCTAGGAAAAGACGTTATAAATGTACTCCATAGGGACATGCCTTTCTCTGGGGCATTGGAGCTCACTGGTGAAGGTTAATTTTTTGTCTGATTGAACACAATGGTGAAATAAAGGGAAACAATTTGTGCCATCTTACCAGTCTGCAAATCTAAAAAAAGAGGAAATAAGCTTATGAACTGTAGGATTGAGAGAAAGAAAACATCTGAATGTTCTCAAAAACAGAATATCTTCAGACTATGGAAATGAACTCGCATCAATATTATAGTGACTGGGGAACGATGTTTATTGAAGGAAAGAAATTAGTTTTTTTGATCAAGGCTATAAATTTGGGGCAATTTTGTGTTCTCATGCAGACATCCTACATGTCTATATCAGCCTATTTGTTGGCTACTCCATCTGAAAATGAAGAAACTTCTCATTAACTTGACATGGTTTCTGCCTCCTGATTTCTGTGACCCAACAATCATGGTGGTGAGGAGGGGATTCCATGGGTGCATGTGAGGCAGTGCACAGCCATCCTGTGGAGAAGCAGCTGCTCTTAGGCAGGTAAGAGGCCATGCCATTTCTATCTGATCAGCCTCCATGGTTGTTCGTGCTCTGCCCACCTGGCAGGGGAATTGAAAGGAGCTACCAACCACATAAGAAGCATCTGCCCTGATTGCCCCATACAGTCTGGGACTCGGGACAATCAAAGGGACCTTCTAGCACTCCTCTACAAGAGATGGTGTTGTGTTTGGTAAATCTAAAGAGACTATTTCCTGTGGCCAGATATGCCATGGAAAAAGGGTATAAAGAAAATTAACACTTTTCTGTTGAATTTTCAATGCCTTAAAAAAAAGAGAGTCTCGCACTCTCTTTTTCAACTCTGGTCAAGTTGAGTCAGCAGACAAGAGAAACCCAAGGTGGCAACAACTTTTTTTTCCCCCAGCCTGCAGAAATTTAAAGTATCATAAATAAAGACTAAATTTATGACTCTAAGAAGGGGGTGATGGAGCCAGGATGACCAAGTAAGGTTAGAAACTTGTCTGAATTCTACCAAATTCCCCTCTGAACAACTTCAAATAATGCTTCAAATCAAATTCTGGAGTGGAAGAACTAAGAAAAAGTCAGGATTGAACAATTTTCCGACCCAATACAATTGAGGAGGCCAACAGGAAAAGTGATGGAGAAGAGTGTGATGCAGGCCGTTCCTCAGCAAGTAACAGCAGCAGCTTAGGGAGCTCTCAGCTCACAGATGGTAAATGCATCAGACAACTGGGAGGGAGGAGATTAAAGGAACCTTTTCTTGGCATTGGGTGCAGAACCATTTTGTATTGTACATATAGTTTCACATCACAATCCCAGGGTAAAGGGAGGGAAGAAGGAAATATGGGACTCAATTTTAAAAAAAAGTTTTAAAACATTGTTTTTGCATGCAATTGGAACAAATAAAGGATAAAATTTTTTCACAAAAAAATTAAAAATAAAGTGCTGCCATCAATATGCAAGGAAATTTGGAAACCTCAAGTGGTCCCTGGATTAGAAACATCAATTTAAGTCCCAATCCCAAAGGAGAGCTGGGTCAAAGAATGTTTAAATTACCAAACAATTGCACTAATTTCACACCCCAGCAAAGTAATGCCTAAGATTCTGCAAGCCAGACTTTCCTCAACTTTAGTGTCTGATTTTCTTCCTAATAAAACTTTCCTCCTTTCAGCTCATCTTAGACTCTTCTGCATTTTCAGGGGTGGGCTTCGCCCAGTTGACATTCCTGGTGTCAGAAGTAAGATTTATCCTTGTGGGGGCCTTCTTCCTGACAATTGGAGGCATTATCAATATTCTTTGGTACCAGCTTGGACCCTTTGATGTCCAGACTAACCCCTTGGGGGGGTCTGGCAAATTCCTTCCTGCTTGAATCCCAAGCTCCTATCTCTTTCAGTTGAGTTCATTTATTAGGAGGAAAATAGGTTTGGATGCCCAGGGGTGTCAGAGCAGATAAAGGCCTGGCAAGGTAACATTGATCAATGACTGACGCCCAAAGGGTCTTGGGGTTTATGGCCACAGGGTAGAGACTCCTTTGTGGGCTCTAAATGGAAGACACTCTGTGAGTGAGGAACTTGTGAAGACCCAGCTGATGGGGAGTGGTAAAAACCTGTAGGGTGGGACTGATGGGCCCTAGGTTTTGCAGTTTAGTCAATGCTAGATACTGCTTAAACCCCAGTTTTTAATTTAGGTAGTCCACATTACTTGAAGGTATTATGTGAAAGGACAAATTCCAGAATAAAGATCTTGGCCAGCTTTCAAAGGGGAACCAAGCTTCCCAAGCTACCCTGCTCCAAGGGGACAGCTACTGGCTATATGTCTATATTGTGGCCCCCAAGCCTGCAGGTAGTTAAACTAACCGGCAGAAACTGACCCAAGATGACCCCCAGCACTGTTGGCCAACGTGGGGTTCTTTTTGGTCAGAATAAATTACCTTAAGAAATGTCTTGATGAAGTGTAAATACCCCAAAGAGGATGCTTTTAACAAATGGCTACACAAAACCACTGAAGAAGAAGCCTCTTGTAACTTGGATTTCTTTTAAGAAAACTTGATAGGATTAAAAAGAAAGGGGAAAGGGTGACAGAATTGAAAGTTTGATATGAGCCAGCAGAATGAAGGCCGCACAGGAGGCAGGAAATCTGACTGGCATCAGAGAGATCATCTTGGTCCTTTCAGGAGGGAGAAGGAGGGATAGAGAAAAGCACCATTTCTCCTGAGCTGACCCTGGCCCTCCAGCATTCAACTAAAAAGCTTGGGATTCTGGACATGGATCTCTGCCGTCCCAGCATTTCCCAAATGCTAAATGTACAAGACAAGGTTGTTCCCTGTGTAACAATGGCGGGGTACCTGTCTTTGTGGACCAGGAGCAAAGCATCTCCCTCATGTCTATGGATTTCCTGATTGTGTCTGTCCTTTGTTTTTGAAGAAGACTGTGGCATCACGGAAATGATGACATGACTTGCAGTTGACTTTGATCTGAGGGAGGGAGGGCTGTGCAAGGTGACCAGACTCACTTTCTCCTCCAAGTCATCTGGTCCAGTGACCAGATAGTCATCAGGATGATTGGAGATGACCCAGGATGCAATGGGAGACCCTGGCCCTTGTAGGCTAAGGCCTTTTCAGGTTCTCACTTTGAGTGACATAATGCCCATTCAGTGAATAGACCTCTTTAAGAAGTGTGTCAAGGGATGGCCCCTTTAATTAAAAAAAAAAAGTCAAGCTGGGAGGGGAAGGTCCTCAGGGTTGCTGTTCCAAAGAGAACCAGCAGTTTCCATTGACAGTGACATTCACTCTAAGACAGGAGGGCCCCAGATACAGCCATGGTGGTGCCATCTATGATCTTCAGAGGAAGGAAGGAATCTAACCAGTAAACCCCAAGTTAAGTGGGCAGCTTTTGACCATCAAAATTTTCCTTCCTTTGGAGAGGAAGAAGGAGAGGACAAGCTGAGTTACCCAACTAGCTGGGTTCTCATTCAGACAGCTCAGTCTACTCACAAGTTGTGTTTGTCCTTCATTTTTTTTTCTTTTTTTTTTTAAATTTTATTATAGTTTGCATCATTCATTTCCACAAGATTTTGAGTTACATATTTTCTCCCCGTCTTTCCCCCGCCTACCACCCCAAAACAGCCATCCCAGTGTGTCCCCCCTACCCCAGTCTATTCTCTCCTATGTCACTTTTTGGTAGGGTAGGATGGATCTCCCAACTGCAGTGCCTGTGTATCTCGAGTTCCAGTTGGATGTAGTCAATAATAATAATAATAATTGCGTATATAGATAGATAGATAGATACACATTCATAACATTTGATTATGGAACTCCAGATTCCAGATTCTTTCTCCTCCTCCCTCACCACCCATCCCCAGTGGAAGTTGTCCTTCATTTTTGAAGAGGACCATGGCATCAGGGAAATGAGGATGTGACTTGCAGTTGACTTTGATTTAAATGAGGGAGGACTGTGCAAGGTCACTAGCCTCACTTTCTCTTCCAGAGCCATCTGGATCCAGTGACCTGATACTGCAATAGGTGGGTTTCCTGCTGGAGAAACCAGAGGAGGCTGTGGTATGGAGAGACCCCAAGAAAAATGGACTAGTAGCCCAGATAGAAGCCCCCTCCTCAGTGGTGGCACTTTAGATCTCCAAGGAGCAGGACCACTGTCACAGCACAGATAAATGTTCTGATGTGGCCTGGACTGACCTGGACTCTGGATATACCACCAGGGACCTCTGATGAGCATGTTTCTACTGGAGAAGCTCTTTACCCTTAGAAGGCCCTGGTTGCTATTTTGGTTACTATTCCCCAGGCAATATCTGTGGGTGAGAGGGAGAGCTCACCTTTTGCAAAAAAGACAGTTGGGAGTGACTGGATTTGTGGAGAGTATCAGAGGGTTCCTGTGTCCCTATCGTTCAGGGTGCACTTATCTTTTCTCTAAGGGAGGTGGGGAAGAACAGGCCAGAAATGTAAAAGTCCTCTTCTTAGGCTGTGTGCTCCTGGATCCTCAGCTCACAGAGTTTCAAGGAAGCTAGGACTTCATCCAGGAATTCCTAAAAAGCCCTGCTTTCCCTGCATTCATTTCTGTTACTCAGTAGATCTTGGATGGGATGTTGGTTCAGACCTCCCAATGAAGGCATCTCAGACTCTTACCTACTCTGATTCCTTTCTGGGTGCTTTTGGATACAGCCCTTTGTTTAAAAGACTTGTAACCAGAGGAATGATGCAGACAAAAGGCCTCTTAAGAAACATCCTGGATCATTCAGAAGCCCTCAGTGCAAAGGAACTGGTATCATTTCAGCAGTTTCACTGCTGTTCAAAAAGGCTTCCTAAAGACCACATAGCTGTTGTATGTGAGGCATTGGCAGCATGTGGAGCTCAGGCATGCTTCCACTCAGAGTGGCCTTATGTGGATCCACAGTAGTTAATGGTACTGAGTTTTTAGCTGCTTCTAACAAGATAGGACCATGGAGGGCATGTGACTTTAGCCAAGATGTAGTTAACTAGAGACACATCCCAGTACATTGGCATTTCCCTCTGTCCCTTTGGTACTAAGACTGTTGAGTGCACTATGGACATCTTCCCTTGGCTCTGGATGCAGGGTTCTTACTACTAATTGGAGTATTTCCCTTTTCAGATGTGGAAGGGCCATCTGGCCGTTAAATCCATATGATACCTTGGAAACGTGTAGTGTAATGGAATGGATCTCCAGCCCCACCATACCAGAACCTTAATGTCACCAGATGAAGATTTCCTTGTGATTAAACATGCCTTAGGAATGTTCAGTAACTTTAAAGTAACCCACAATTAAAGAAATTTCCCATGGAAAAAAAAAAGAATGGGTAAAGAGTGGGAGAGATCCACAATGATAGAATTGTATAACTCAATTAAAAGAAGAAATCAGATTTGCATGCATGTCAGGTCAAATCCCCCAGTCCTGCTAAAGTCTATCCACTCCATCCCAAAGAGAACCACTCCCGTCAGAATAAGATCAGGGAGGGTGGGACCTCTGTGGCTTTGGCCCCTGTGCCCCAACTTCCCTTAGAGATAAATAAAAGAGACCAATGGGAATGAGGACACCAAATTGGCTTGCTCCTTTACACCCTGGACCAAAGCTATACTCTGGGTATGGCCAAAGATTTTCCAAAGCACCTTGAAGACATGGGCAGTTTGACATGAGAATTCTAACTCACTTTGTCTACTTGTAAGCCCAGTCTCCCTGACATTTGTTCATTGTACATGTTCTGTTGAGTCCCGTGGAGGCAGAACACTGGGAGGGAAATGCTGATTGTGAACCTCCTGAAAGATATTTGTCGGGCCCTGCCTAATAAGGACCCCCTTGACGAGGCAGACAAAAATTGGCCAAAGCCTTAGGGAAGTCATTTCTTTTTTTTTTTTTTTGACTTTTTTCTTTTGGATTCAAACACCAAAACTCCAATACCCAATAGAGAAAAGAAGAAATATCAAAACCTGAAATACAAAGTGAGAGAAGAAGAAAAAGGGGGTCATGTGCCCAGTAGAGCATGAGGGGATTCCGATTGTGCAGCAGTAAGTGTCCATTTCAGCAAAGCCTGTGTGGTCCATGTGACAGCTTGTGTAGAGAGCTCTCCATCTTCACGTTGCTTCCTTTTGTTCTCTGTTGTTCATTTGCGCTTCATTCTTTTCTCCCCCTTGGAAGCCAATCTGAAAGCATTCCCTAAACCCAGAGACTGGAGTAAGATTAAGGCTCGCCACCAGAACTCCGGCAAGGTACTCTCTGCCTTTTATCATCACTTTCTCCCTGTATTCAGAATTCAGGAAACAATAGTAAGAATCCATGTATTCATCCATGCTTTGCATAAGTCACACACAAATATAGTTTCTGACAGAAGGATCTTATAATAGACCTCAAATGCCAACACAATGATCATCACTATGGAGCTCTGGAGCTCACTTGCACAACCACCAGAATGCTGACAAAGATGTCTCCATGCTGTCTGGTCCAAATTCCATGAGCAAACCAAGCCCAGGAGGTGGCAGGGTACAGAAAGTTACACACACCACACACACACACACACACACACACACACACACACACACACACACACTCTGGCCACATGTTCTTGGAACATATCTATAGGTCCTGCCTAAGCTAAGAAGAAGCCTGTCCAGTTTGTGACCACCTGGTCAACTGAGATATTTTCTCCTTTGCCCAATCCTTGACCCTGCTGACTTTGCTCATATTAGCCTATTCACTGTATGTCAACCAATGGAATTATTGTGTATTTGCTATAACTGCTCAAAAATATCTAGATTCCTAGAATTTAAAGTTCTCAAATCAAATGTCAAATATACATATATATATGTATATGTATATATATATGTATATATAATAATTATTATTATTTGCATGCAACTGGGAAATAAGCTATACAGGCACTGGGGTACGGAGATCCATCCTGCCCTACCAGAAAGTTAGAGGGGCGATGGGGGAGGACATAGGAGAGAGCAGATTGGGGGAGGAGCTATACAGTGAGATCGCTGTTTTCCGGGGGTGGGTAGGAGAAAGATGGGGAGAAAATTTGTAACTCAAAATCTTGTGGAAATCAATGATGTAAACTAAAAATAAACAAAAGTTTAAAAAAAAATAAAAATATCTGGATTCCTAGCCCTATAAGAACTGGACCCTGAAAGGAAGGGGCATCACAGATCACGAGGAAGATCTGACGCCCCCTTAATTAGATGGGACCATGGACCCTTTAATGAAGTGCCGAAGCTCAGAGCTCTGCCTCAGTGTCTTTTATTGTGGATTGGATAACTTTATTCCCCACAAATGTCTAGGAAGGTCTTACACCATAGTACTAGAGATATCCAGTGAAAACAATGCAATGACAGCCTTAAAATGGAATTTATATGGAGTAGGTTTAATCTTTGGGAAGTTTTAAATCCTTGGTTTGCTTCCCCCCACCAGCCTCACTCTGCAAAGCCTTCAAAGATGGTGTAGTTCTAGATTTCCATAAGTGTAAACTGTATCCAGTTCCTCTGTTTCAAAATAAAGATGTATATTGGGTATAGGAAAGGCATTATTTCACCTGCAGGAAATATAGAAATTGTACCAAGGACCTGCAGGAACAATTTATAATTATAACAATTTATACACGTGTATATATATATATATATATTATATACACACACACATATACATATATATATGTATATATATATATGTGTGTATGTGTGTGTGTGTGTGTGTGTGTGTGTGTTGTGTGTATAACAATTATGACAATTTATAAAACTGCCACTGTTGAGCCATGACACTTCCTGGTTGGACCCTGTCTGGGAAGGCAACCTCAGCATGTGAAGAAAGACTCTCCCTTCTGCCGTGTCTTCTCCATATATTTCAGTAAGTTCTCTTTATCCAAGGGACAGATACCACTCACCTCATGGCACCCCCC
>JAQQSU010004344.1:0-14104 GCA_028627135.1 Pseudochirops cupreus
CTCTCTCCCTCTCTCACTCCTTCCCCCCTCCCCCATCTCCCTCTCTTCCTTCCCCCCCCTTAACTGCACTCTCCTCTCCATCCAAGGTTGTTGGTTACCTCACTCTAAGTGAGTACCTGGAAAGGCCTTAGCCCTAAAGGAACAGGGTCTCCCATTGTATCTTGAGTCATCTTCATTAATCCTGATGTATATCTGGTCATTGCACCCAGAGGCTCTACAGGTAAAAGTGAGAATGGTGAGCTTGCACAGTCCTCCTTCACTCAGATCAAAGTCAACTGCAAGCCATGTCATCATTTCCCTGATACCATGGTAAACTTAAAAAAAAAAAGGACAAACACAACATGATCTCCCTTCAAACAATACCATATATACTGTTTTCATTCAAAGACTCTTAATTCAGTCACAGGTGAGGCTCAATCATAGGTGCTTGATGGGCTAAAACATAATCCAGAAAAACAGCAAAATGTCCTACTTTGCTCACCATTACATCATGTTATTGCTCTGGCTTTTTGCTTCCTGTGTTTGTTTGCTGAGTTTCCTTGGTTACCTTGGTGACTTGTAAATCTCCCAATGCAAAATTAGTCCATTGTGAGTCCTCTAAGTAGTGTGAGCGGTAGCCTAATTTATGTAATTATGCTTGTAAATATATGACAAACCTTATAGATTTCCTTGTGGAGAAGTGATTCACAAGGGAGGGAGGGGCAGCTGGTTTACTCCAAGAACAAAAATGGGGAATTGTGTAATTGTGAGAACTGTGTAATTGTGGGAATTGGTGTACCATTTTGGCTTCATCTTGTCGCTCAATTTTAGTCCTAGTTCATTTTCCTTTCTATTCAATTATGGATCTAGTCCAATTTCTGACTTGTGCAAAAATTTTATTCAGTTATAGAAATTGTGAGAAAACTTTGTTGAATTGAATGAATCCCAGTATGAATGGAGAGCTGGACCACTTCTACTGTGGCTTAGGGACTCTTAATTAAGGACCTAGATTATAATCATGAGAAATCCAGTCAAATAGAAAGACAGATGTGAGGAATTTACTCAAAATCATACATCTGAAGCACACTGTATGTCTTATCTGAAAACTTACCCTGCACAGGCCAGTCAGTTACTGTTTCCTTGTTTCTTAGTTCGGAAAAAGACAGTTGTGGGGAAGGGCCCACCCCTTTTTCTTTCTTATTGAGGGGTACTATTATTTTTCCCTTTTATTTGTTTTATTACATTAATACATATTCATGGAATAAAATAAGCAGCTCCATAACAGTAAAATTTTTTAAAAGATGATTGTACATGAAACTACAAATCTAATATACACAAATTACTATTCTTTTCAAATATACAACAAAATTATCATGTAAAATTCTTTTCTTTAATTTATTTATTTACTTTTAGTTTACAACATTCAGTTCCATAGTCCTTGAGTTTCAAATTTTCTCTTCCTCCCCTTTATTTCCCCTCCCCCACCATGGTGCCATGCGATCAAATATAGGTTCTGCAAAGTCCTTCACATTATGCATTAGTCAAGTTGTAAAGAAGGATTATAACCAATGAAGTGAAAAATGAGAATGAAGCGACTAAACAAACCACAAAAGCATCAGCCCAGAGGAGTGGTGGCCCAGACTCACAGCACAGACCCACAAAAGCAGATTTCGGGAGAGTGAATCACTGGCAGCTGTGCTGGTTTCCATACTTCTCAACCTATAAATGCCAAAGACAAAGTAAAAAGTCAGCGAGGAACTCTGTTGGAACTTGGTGAGAGAAGAGTGTAGTCTGGCCCCTGCCCCTGAGGTGGAAAAGGTAGTACCACCTACAGCTACTGCCAAATGGCTGCCTCCTGAGCCCTAGGCCTACAGATCATAGGGGGACCAAGTGACTGTTCAAAGGGGACTTGCTCTTGCTTTGTCTTGCATGGATCTGGGTCACAGTCTTGGGTGGCTGTCCTGGGGTGAGGAGTGCTAGCATGGCAGAGCTTGTGGTGGCTCTAAAGAGGACGCCCTCCTCATAGCTCTGAAACCAGCTCTTACTACAACTGCACAAAACCACAGAAATTTGGGAGACAGCACTCTCTACTCTGGAAGCAGAGTTCTATTGTAAGAAAGAGCTCGAAAGTCAGGTAATTGAATGACAAGAGGAGCAAATAGAGGATGCACAATCAAATTGTAATATTTGGGGGGGGCAAAGAGGATCAAAACATAGAATCAGAAGAAGACAACAAAGTCAAAACTCCTCCATAAAAACCTCTAAGAAATATTTGAAATGGCTGCAGTACATGGGGAAGCGCAAAAAGGATTTTGAAAATCAAGTAAGAAAAGTAGAGGAGAAAATGGGAAGAGAAATGAGAATGATGCAAGTAAATTATGAAAAACAAGTCAACAGCCTGACTGAAGAAAATATCACCTTAAAAAAACTGACTAACTAAAATGGAAAAAGAGGTCCAAAAAGCGAATGATGAGAAGAATGCCTTAAAATCAGAATTGACCAGATGGAAAAGAAATTTTAAAAGCTCATGGAAGAAAATAATTCCTTCGAAATTAGATTGGAGCAAATGGAAGTGTATGATTTTATGGGAAATCAAAACACTCTAAAACAAATCCAAAGGGATGAAATATCTCATTGGAAATACCACTGACCTGGAAAATAGATCCAGGAGAGATAATTTTAAAATTATTTGACAACATGAAAGACATGACCAAAAAAAAAAAAGAGCCTAAACACCATCTTTAAAGGAATTTTCAAGGAAAATTTCCATGATATTCTAGAACCAGAGGGGAAAATAGAAACTGAAAGAATTCACCAATTGCCTCTTGAAAAAGATCCCAAAAAGAAAACACCTAGTGTTGTGCAGAGAATAAGAGTGAGCCAAGAGCTGGGTTCAAGGTAAATTTAGCTGTGGATTTATAGATCGAGCCTGGCTCCACAATATTTGCAGGGACCACAGTGACCATCTGGTGTGACATATCACAACAGACATCCCCTCAGGACTACAGCTTTGCCCTGCTGGAGCCAAAGAGCCTGGAGCCCCTGCTGAGACACAGCCCTGAAGGGACCTGGGATCTTTTCTCTATTCTGTCTGTGAGGGCCAATGACAATGGAAGCTACAGCTGTATATACTTCAAGATGTCCCCCACATGGGGTCATAGCCCAGCAAGACCCTGGAGCTGACTGTGTCTGGTGACCAGGAACGGGAGCTCTCCAAACCCTGACTCCACCCCTCACACAGGGACCAACAGAGAGATGGGGACAGAACAAAATCCAGAGAAATTTGATGCAATGGTTTGGGGGGAGGCTACTGGACTCTCCTATTCTACATGGACTCAGCGTTTGGCCCCAGGATTGTGAGAGGTTTCTAACCTCCATATGAGAAAGTGAGAAGAAATGCAAAATTTCTTTTTTTTTCTGATTCATTAACAGGTTAGGGTAGGGGTTCTTCAAAGGTAATTTAATGTTGATATTTGGTGTACCTCTTTCACCTCAGGGTGGCTCCCCAGGCCCACATTTTGTGCCCATCCTGGCCTTGTGGTGGCCCCTGAGGCCAAGATCACTTTCTGGTGCTCAAGGCCCAAGCTGTCTTTCCTTGGAGAAGTGACTTTCACTCTGTGCAAGGCTGAGACCCAGATGCCCTTTCACCAGCAGACTTCAGCAGACCTCTGGATTAGCTTCCTCTTGCCATCTGTGAGACCTGAGCACCGTGGAAGCTATAGCTGTACTTAATGGAACAGATGGTGTCTGTTAGACGATCAGAGCCCAGGGAGGCCCTGGAGCTATTGGTCCCAGGTGAGGGGTATGTGTGGGACCCAGAATAACTCTGAGCATGATCCCTCTGCTCTCTTCCCAGCCAGGGGCCTCACAGAGACAAGGCCTGGTGTCTACACAGCTAGCTCTGCCCTGGGGCCTGGCAGGACTCAGGGACCTTAGAAGACGTGAGGCTTTTCTCTTGTGATCTAGAATCTGGGAAGAAAGGTGATGGTGAGGACTGAGTTGGAGATTAGGAGAAGAGTCACAGACCCAAAGCTAAAAAGTTCGCCGGGCAATGGGGGAGTGGAGAACAGTCAATTTCCCGGAATAGACCGGGGTCATGTTCTGTTTGAAGGCTGTGGGAATCCTGCTTTTTCAGCGGAACCAAACAGGTTGGTCTCTACATAAGATAGTCTTATGGGACTGATCCTGGTACAAAATGCTGATTCGGGGTGGAGGGGGGCGGAGCATCAGGGGATCATGCCTTGGGCAATTTACCCGGGTCTCTGTCTTAAGCTGTTTTGAAATAACCTTGCTAGCACAGGGTTTCAGGACAGAGACAAAGAAAAATATGAAGGGTCAAAATATGGTGGGCCTCAAAGTAGTATGCCTTGGGTTTGGGTACAACATTTCCCACTTCTTCTCATGGGAGTGTCAAAGCATTTACTCAACCTCAACATAAGGTCAAAGGTCGAGTAGTCATGATAATGTGCATATGGGGGCACCTACACAGCTGACAATTTGACAGGATTAATAAGACTTTTCCAAAAATCATGAGTGGCAGTCAGGACACAGCTGCCAGGCCCCAGGGCCACTGCTCAAGCTGTGGTCCCTCATACCTGAGGCGACCAATGGACTGGGGCAGGCCGTACCAGGAATACCAAAAGGAGAAGGGTCAGGGGTGTGTAGCATGGTTAGTTCAATGAAAATTTTTCCAGGCAGGAGGGAGAAAGCAATTATTCAAAAGGAAATGGAAAACAACTACAGTAAGGCTAATACATAGAAGAAGGAAGGCACACTCGACTTTGCCTCCTTTCATTAGGAAACAATGAGGATTGTGATTACAGAAATGAAGGGGGAGGAGTCAGTGTGCTCTGAGGCGATTGAGGGTCTCACACAGGAGGCAGTCCAGAGGGTCAATGTCTCAACCATCTGGGTCAGGAGCACATCAAAGTAGCAGTCTCAAATTCTCAGGCTCAGCTCATGCAATGGTCCAGGTGACAGGAGGTTCAACAGGTCCATGGAGGGGAAGCATAGCTGCAACTCTTCCCCAGGCCCGACTGGCTCAACTGTCCATTCAACAGGGGTTTCACAGGACCTTGTACCCAGTTGGCGGGTCCACTCCTGCTCCTGGTTCTGGACAGCAATGATAAGGGTCAGCATGACCTGGAAGGGGCGACTTCTTAAGTTGTCCTCTGGGTCCCTTCCCCAAATCCTTTCTTGTTTGCCTTCCTTGGAATCAAGTTGTTACCAGACTTAATTCTTGATTATGTTTATAGAATTAAAATTATAATCTTAATTAATTATCACAATCTCACCTATTCTTTTCATGTCCTGCACTCAATTTCCTGCCTCAATAAGTATTGATTCCCTCACCAGATATAAAATCCTCATTAAAAAATTTTCATTTGTCTAGCCATTAAAAGAATTTTTACTACATAATTCACAAATTATCCTGCTATTAACATTAGTAGAATAAAGCTGAAGCTAAGAAAACAAACTAATATCCCCAGTAACTAGAGGAAAATTAGGTCCTAACTTATACAGGGGCACCTCTACTGAATCCTAAGCCTAATAATTTTCACCTTATAGTAACTTTTGATGTTCCAGAATCACATATTTAATGGAGTTGTTATTATATTTTCAAAACTTTTTATTATTGAAGCTTTTCACCAAGAATAGGGACAAAAGTATAATAAGGGAACCATATTTCCCTAACTTGAGAATGTCAATTCCAGATAAGATGTATACCAAGCTGCAATCTGCATTGAGCCAACCTCAAACTGTGCCAGATGTTTGTGGGTAAATTGAGTCAGAAGAATCATACCTTAGCTCAAGCAGAACAGTCATTCCTCTGACCTTCCTTTGCACTCCATACCTGTATCTTAAAGCATCTGGCACCATGGATCGGTGGCTCAGGTAGCTTTTCTTAATGTTTGCACCTGGAGTTAGACTCAAAGAAACAGCCAATTAATAGTCCCATCAAATCTTAAGTAACAATCTCCAATAATCAACTAAAAATAGGCTTCCAATCTCACATTGGTTGAGGAACATCTTTAATTCTTATTCATAAAGTAATCTGTTCTTACAACTATATTTAATATAAGCTCACATTAAAATTTCTTTTCCCTCAACTAAAAATGTCTTTGATTTCATCCCAACAATTAATTCAGTCAATTGCATTAATACCCAATTGCTCTTTTATAGCTTTGAATGCCCAATGACTCTATTCCACGCAAATACACAAAGACACCTTACTACTGTCACTTTAAAATCCCTGCCTTAATTTATGGGGTAATGTTGCATCATTATATTTCCTTATCTTTGACTTATTAATAAATAACTTCTTAAAATACTTCCTAACACTTAGGGTATCCCAAGCAACTATCTGGAGACAGAAGGGCCTAGAGGACCCTCCTCTTTTCTCTTCAAATCTTTTCATCTATCTTCCCCATTCTGTTAACATCAACATTATATTTTATATTAGGGTGTTTAGAGGTCTCACTTTTTGAGACAAAGCTTACTCTTGATGACTGTGCAGAGGTCCATGGTCTAATCTCACACACTAATTAATTATGTGTCTAATTATTCTCATAACCTTCAGAATTTTTACCTCAACATCAATTTACTCTTACTAAATTATATTATACCTCAAAAGATGTTGCCAGGACTCCCATATCTAAGGGGATTTCTTCTTTTTTTTTTTTTTTACATCTTCCCTTTCACTGATTTTAACCTTGTCTTGGTATAGAAACCAGTTGTTAAAAATTATTTTCAAATCTTATTGTACACTGCTTTTTATCAAATCAGATTTGTTGTCGTGGAGCTTCATAACTGAAATGAGCTCGCTTCCTGGGGCTTGATGACCTTGCCCCTTTTTCATACACATAACCAATTTCAAATTTGACAAAAGTTACAAGAAGATTCACAGAGTCTTTCTTCACATAGTTACCAACAATCACTTTTCGTAAGCATATTCTTATAAACAGTTGACTTTTACAATAGCTTGATTAACAATTGCATATTTCATAAACCAATCTCAATTGAAACCCCTTTTTAAAAATAAAGACAAACTTAAAAATTTTATTTTCTTTAATTATGATACACATGATCAAAATGCTCTGGTATCTTTTCTATTCCTTTTATAATATAATCCTGGATTTAGCAGCATGTATACCAAATTTTATACAAAAAAATCCCAAGGATGTTATAAACACATATCCAATACCTTAAATTTAAATTTTGAAACCAAGATTGAATAATTACCAATTTAATAATCTTAATTTAACTATCACCAGATTGCTTTACACAAAAAATAACTCTTCCCATAGCATAAACTTCACACCCAAAAGAAAGTTTTACAGTCAATTATCAAACATATTACAACTAACTTTTTCCTCCCAATTTTTTACCCAAACACACATTTTACTTAATATATGCCATTTGAGTGAGCACTGTGCATGTCAAAGCCAAACACCTTTATAATTATATGAAATGAAAATCTGGTCTTGAGACTCATACATGGGAAATTTTGAGGAAGCAATGTGATGAAGGGGCCAGTGTGAGCACTGCTAAGGAGCTGGGGCTGGAGCCCCCAATATTGACCATGGAATATAAAGTAGATGCAACCCCTTCAGCTCATGCTCCTTGCTGCAGAGTCCTTGTCAGTCAATAAGCATCTATTAAGGGCTTCCTTATTTACTAGGCACAGTTCCAATCCCTGAGGATAGGAAGAAATTCCCTCAAGAAGCTTCCACTCTAATGGAGGAGACAATCCTTGTGTCTGCAAGATCTAGACAAGGAAGGGGGGTGAACACTCCAGAGAAAGGACACCAGTGTAACTGGGAATGGCCTCCTACAGAAACAGGGATCTTAGCAGAGGCCCGAGGAGGATCAGAAGACACAAGGGGTCAGAGGGTTCCAGCCAATGAGAAGGCAGAAATCACCACAGGGAGCATCTTCATAGAGGCCAGTGAAGATGCATTGTCGAGTGAGTGGAGTGTAGGATAGTAGCAGAAGAGGCCAAGGTGGTCAAGGGATGGAGGCTCTAAGCAGGGTCCTTTCTGTTCACTCTGCAAATCAAAGGGAGCCAGGGGAGTTTAGGGAGCAGAGGAGAGACATGGTCAGATCTAGCTTTCAAGCAGCTCACTTTGGCAGGTAAGCAGAGGGAGTCTTGGAGCATGGGAAGACACATGGCAGACAGGCGGACTGGAGGTCAGGTTGTTGTAGTAATCCAGCTGCATGGTGATGAGGATCTGCATCAGGGCAACATAAGTCCCAGAGGAGACAAGGGGGAGTGTTTGAGATATGCTGGGAGGTGGAAGCAATAGACTCATTTACTGGCTGTTGTTCACCAAGTGAACAACAAATGACTATCATTTCTATAGCACTTTCAGGTTTGCAAAGTGTTTTATGAATATTTTCTCATTTGATCTTCATAAGATGGGAAACTGAGGTAGACAGAGGTTAAGTTACCAGTCCAGGTTCACACAGATAATGATTTTCTAAGACAAGATTTGAACTCAGGTCTTTTTGATGCCAAATCAGTTGAAATCATGAACCTGGTACTGGGTGCTCTAGGAATTTTATGCAGTCTGGGAGCCGCTGACCCCCAGGCATTTAAATGAATCAGTTACAGCATTTCCTGTAGGACAGCACAATGGCAGCACCTTTCAGCTCAGGAATAACCAACCATGGTATTGACTGATTTGATCGCAGTTTGGTCAGGCATCATACCTCCTTACAATGTTGTCCCTTGACCAGTACCTTTCAGGGAGCCCTTCAGGACAACAGCTGATAATTCTAGGTTGCCTTGCACATCAATCCTCCAGTACAGTCCTGAAACAGAGGCCCCACAGGCAAGCAGTCTCCCACATTGATCAGACTGAACTCAAACTCAATGATCATCTATTAAGATTCTACTGTGAGCTGCCCTGCCCCAGAGACTAGAAATCCAAAGAGAAAAGCAGTAATGGGACTGCCCTTGTTGAACTGTCTCAGTTATTCTCGAAAAGGATCAAAATGCTATCACTATATTGGGTTCAAGTTTCCATGTGTCTAACTCTGACTGATCAGACCAATATGAGCTCAGAATGCTCTACCAGAGATCGGGCACAAATATTCCATCTGAACATTTCAGCTGCATTCTCCAAATTTGTGCATCCTGCACTTCCTTTGAGCTGTTTCAATTCTGCTTTGCTCATACAGCATAGCACCTTCTCTGATGTGGACATGCCATACTGGGCAGTCCTGTGCCAGTGTCTCCCACATCATACAATCAATTCCAAAATTCTTCAGTGAGATGTTGAGAGTGTCCTTGTATCTCTTCTTCTGACCATCATGTGAATGCTTGCCCTGTGTGAGTTCTTCATAAGACAGTCTTTTCGGCAAGGGTACATTTTGCATTTGAACAATGTGGCCAATCCATTGTAGGGTTAATGGAATATAAGATCTTCCCTGTCCATTTATAGGCCTATGTGACCACTTCTGTTCCCAGGTCTAAAGGTACTTTATTTCAATTATTTAAATTTCAATTATGGTATTTCTATTTGGTATTTCAATTATGGATGTCTTGCTGCTTTGAACTCTGACCCAGTTCATGGTTGTTATACATTCCATGCTGAATCACTTAGAACCCATCAGGTGAAAACTATGTATATTAAGGGAAATTTATGTTGCCAGAAAGAGAGGAAACTTGCCTAAGGAGAGGAAGCCTGCTTAAGGGGAAGCTTCCTTGCAGGGAGGCAGGGCAGAAAGAATCCTTAAGATATCAATGCTTCCTGGTCTGGTGATACATATAAATATTTTTGTTATTTTATTACATTTTTCCTTCTGGTATCTCAATAGTGATATTCCAAATAAAGGTTTTGGTTTGGTTTTGAATGGAGAGAGATTATTAAAGTTTGTGATTCAGCCATGGAAATATGGATGTATATTCATAGCAACTGCTATGAATAACACATTGGCATTACATCCATTGGAGTTGCACTATTTGAAGCAGTTTGAATGCTTAGCAGTTTAGTTCAAAAAAGAACCTCCATGTCTGGTACCTTATCCTGCCACAAAATCTTCAGAATCTTCCTAAGACAATTCAAATGTAACCTTTTCAATTTCCTTGCATAATACTTGTTGACTGTCCGGGTTTCACAGGCATCAAACAATGATGTCAGCACAGTGGCTCTGTAGACCTTTAGTTTGGCAGTCATTCGAATACCTCTTCCCTCCCACACTTCCCTTCAGAGTCTCCCAAACACTGAGCTAGCTCTGGTAATGCATGGAACAACCTAATCATCAATATGTACATCCCTGAAAAGTACACCAAGGTAAGTGATCTTATCCAAAGCATTCATAGCTTCTCCATTTGCTGTAACCAATGGTTCCAGATATGGATGGTGTGGTGGTGGCTGATGGAGCACCTGTGTTTTCTTGGTGTTCATTGTTAAGCCAAAATTAGAAGGGAGGGAAGAAGTAGTAAGGAAAAAAAGGAAAGAAAAGGCAAGGAGGCTGATAAAAAGGAGGGAAGATTGAGGGAGGTGGTGGTCAAAAGCAAAACTTGTGAGGAGGGGAATGGAGAAGGGAGAAATAAAAGCACAAATTGGGGGGGGGGGGTAAAGATGGAAAGAAAGACACACATAGTGATCGTAACTATGAATTTGAATTGGATGAACTCTCCCATAAAACACAGGCAAGGAGCAGAATGGATTAAAAAGCATAATTCTATAATATGTTGTTTACAAGAAACACATTTGAAACAGCAAAATAAACACAGGGTAAAGGTAAAAGTCTAGAGTAGAATATACTATGCTGCACCTGAAGTAGAAAAAGCAAGGGTAGCAATCCTAATCTCAGACAAATTAAAAGCAAAAATTGATCTAATCAAAAGGAAAATGAAGGAAACTATATCCTGCTAAAAGGCACCGTAGACAATGAAGTAATATCATTACTAAACATATATGCACCAAGTGGCATAGCATCTATATTCTTAGAGGAAAAGCTAAGGGGCTTGCAGGAAGAAATTGATAGCAAAACTGTACTAGTGGGGGACCTCAACCTGGCCCCTCTCTGAACTTGATGAATCTAACCTCAAAAAACACAAGAAAGAAGTTAAGGAGGTAAATAGAATTTTAGAAAAGATTGATATGGTAGACCTCTGGAGAAAATTGAATGGGGATAGAAATTAATATACCTTTTTTTTTCTCAGTGGTACATGGCACCTACACAAAAACTGAACATTTACTAGGACATAAAAACATCATAATTCAGTGCAGAAAGGCAGAAATATTAAAAGCATCATTTTAGATCATGATGCAATAAAAATTATGTGTAATAAAGGACAATGGAAAGATACACTAAAAATTAATTGGAAACTAAATAAAGAATCCTAAAGAATGAGTGGGTCAAACAAAAATCATAGAAACAATCAGTAACTTCATTCACGACAATGACAATAAAGAGACAACATACCAAAACTTATGGGATGCAGTGGAAGCAGTTCTTAAGGGAAGTTTTATCTCTGAAGGCTAACGTGAATTATGTAGAGAAATGGGAGATCAACGAATTGGGCATGCAACTGAAAAAGCTAGAAAAACAACAAATTGAAAATCCCCAATTAAATACCAAGTTAGAAAAAAATGAAAACCAAAGAAAGAGAAATAAAATTGAAATTAAGAAAACTATTGAACTAATAAATAAAACTAAAGGCTGGTTTTATGAAAAAAATGAATAAAATTGATAAACTTCTGGTCAATTTGATATAAAAAGAAGAGAATCAAATTACTGGTTAGAAAAATGAAAAGGGTGAATTCAAATTCAGCCAAGAGGAAATTTTAAACAATAATTAGGAATTATTTTGCCCAAATGTATACCTATTAATTTGAGAATCTTAGGGAAATGGATGAATATTTACAAAAATATAAATTACCCACATTAATAAAAGAGGAAGTAAGATACTTAAATAACCTCATCTCAGAAAATGAAATTGAACAAGCCATCAATGAACTCCGTAAAAAAGAACCTCCAGGGCTAAATGGATTTACAAGCAAATTCTATCAAATATTTAAAGAACAATTGATTCCAATACTATATAGACTATTTGAAAAAATTGGCAAAGAAGGAGTCCTACCAAATACTTTTTGTGATATAAATATGGTATCGATACCTAAAGTGTGAAGAGTAAAGACAGAGGAAGAATGTTACAGACTGATTTCCTTAATGAATATAGATGCAAAATGTTAAATAAAATACTAGTCAAAAGATTACAGCAGCTTATCCCAAGAATAATACACTTTTATCAAGTAGGATTTATACCAGGAATGCAGGGTTGGCTCAATATTAGGAAAACTATCAGCATAATTGATCATATCATCAAGAAAACTAACAGAACCCATATGATTATCTTAATAGATTCAGAAAACATTTTTGACAAAATACAACACCCTTTTCTATTGAAAACCCTGGAGAGCATAGGAATAAATGGAGTCTTCCTTAAAATGATAAGTAGCATCTACCTAAAACCATGAGCAAGCACTATATATAATAGGGATAAGCTAGATGCATTTCCAATAAGATTGGGGGTGAAACAAGGATGTCTACTAAAACCACTGTTATTCAATATGGTACAAGAAATGTTCGATTTCACAATAAGAGAAGAAAAAGAAATTGAAGGAATTAGAATAGACAAAGAAGAAACTAAGTTATCACTCTTTGCAGACAATATGATGAGATATTTAGTGAATCCCAGAGAATCAAGTAAAACACTGCTTGGAAAAATGAACAACTTTAGCAAAGTTGCAGGATGTATAATAAACCTACATAAATCATCTGCATTTTTATACATTACTAACAAAGCCCAACAGCAAGACATAGAAATATAAAGTGGCAATCATCAAAATCACTTGGTACTGGCTAAGAAACAGAAGTGTAGATCAGTGGAACACGTTAGGTACTCAAGATGCAGTAGTCAATGATTATAGCAATCTACTGTTTGATAAACCCAAAGACCTCAGCTTCTTAGATAAGAACTCACTGTTCCAGAACTGCTGAGAAAGCTGGAAAATATTATGGCAGAAACTAGGCATAGAGCAATGTCTGACACCATATACCAGAATAAAGTCTAAATAGGTACATGATCTGGGTATAAAGGCTGATATTATAAACAAATTAGGGGAGCAATGAATAGTTTATCCATCAGATTTATGTAGAATGGAGGAATTTATGACCAAATGTGGGATAGAGAACATCATAAAATGCAAAATGGATAATTTTGATTACGTTTAATTGAAAAGTTTTTGCACTAAGTCAGTGCAACCAAGATGAGGAAGGAAGCAGAAAACTGGGGAAGAATTTTGACAACCAGTGTCCCTGATGAAGATGTCACTTCTAAAATATATGGAAAATTGAGTCAAATTTACAAGAATACAAATCATTCTCCAGCTGATAAAGGGTCAAAGGGTATGAACAGGCTGTTTTCAGAGGAAGAAATTAAAGCTATCTGTGGTCATATGAAAAAATGCTCTAAATCAGTATTGATTAGAAGAATGCAAATCAAAACAACTCTGGGGTACCACACCATACCTATCAGATTAATTAATATGGAAAAACAGGGAAGTGATAAAAGTTGGAGAAGATGTGGGGAAGTTGGAATTCTAATTTATTTTTGGTGGAGCTGTGAACTGATCTAAACATTCTGGAGGGTGATTTAGAACTATGCCCAAAGGGCTATAAAAACATGCATACCCTTTGACCCAGCAATACCACTGCTAGGGCTGTGTTTCGAAGAGATCATGAAAATCAGAAAAGGACCAACTTGTACAAAAATATTTATAGTAGGTCTTTTTGTGGTGGCCAAGAACTAGAAATGGAGGGGATGCCCATTAATTAGGGCAGTGGTTCTCAACCTTCCTAATGCCACGATCCTTTAATATTCATATGTGTGCGTATCTGCATGTGGGCGGACCTGCCTGGAGGAGCGGTGTCTCAGTTCCTAAGACCATCAGAAATATGTGTTTTCTGATGGTGTTAGGTGACCCCTATTAAAAGGTCATTTGGCCCCCAAAGGGGTCATGACCCACAGGTTGAGAATGCTGAATTAGGGTACGGCTAAACAAGTTGTGGTGTATGACTGTAATGGAATACTACTTTGCTATAAGAA
>JAQQSU010004345.1:0-14104 GCA_028627135.1 Pseudochirops cupreus
TATTTGGTTTTCAAAGTCCTTCTTCAGCTCATCTCTAGCTTTAAGGCATTCTTCATGTTTATTGGAGGTCCCTGGTGGGGGCGCTCTGGCTGCGCTCTCCTCCTCCCTCTCTCTCCCATGATCTTTCTTTTCCCCAAAGAAGGAATCTAGGGTTTGGTTGCAGTTCTTACTTTGCTTCTTATGCTTATTCTTACTCATGTTTGGTCAGTCTGTGATTTTTATTTAAATCTCTGTGGGGCTCTGCTTCCAGAAGGGAAAGCTCTGTCCCAAATTGCTGGGGTCCTTCCGGCTGCCGTAGCTCTCAGGAAGGTGCTGGGTCCCTTCCCACTTACTTTCGGCTCACTGGATAGTGAAGACTCCAGGACTGAGGCCCAAGATGGTGACCTGGATCCAGGCCGCTCAACGTGACAGCACTGGCCTCTGAACAATCACTTAGTCCCCCTGCTGTCTGCAGGCCGAGGGCGGGAAGCTGCAACGTGGAGGCGGGTGCAAAACCTCTGCCTTTCGCTTTTCCACTCTGGAGGCCTTTTGGCCAGACTGCTTTTCCGCCCCTTTCACAATCTCCACTGAGCTAGTTCTGAACGCTGGTCACAGCTGCCGCTATTCCGCTCACCAGAGAGGCTCCTCCGCTACTCCCGTCAGGCCGCCCCCAGGGCTCAGTAGCGGCTTCAGGCCAGGCTGCTTTCGGTTTGCAGTGCTGATATGGTTCCTCGTAGCCGAGCTGACTTTAGTGGGAAGTATCTTTGTGTGCGTTTTGGAGTTCTATGATTGGTTTAGAGTCCTATTTTATGGGTATTTGGGGGTGGCTATGTGAGAGCTGCAATATGTTGCTGCTGCTACGCCTCCATCTTGGCTCCACCACCCTGTATTTTTTTCTTGAAACAATGCCAGCTCTTGGTTTTAAATAGATAATGAGTGCTCCCTTCCACACCAATGATTTTTAGGATGTTTAGCACATGAGGGATACGTTTTATCAAAACTTTTTTCTGTGTATGCTGAAATAATTGTGTGGTTATCTTTATCATCTGTATGATCAGTTATGCTAATTATTCTCCTAATGTTGAACCATCCTTGTATCACTGGCATGAATCCAATCTAGAAACAGTGGAATTATTTTCCAGCAATATTTCTGTAGAAATAATATTTTAAAATTTGAATTAGTATTCATTAGTAATATTGGTCTATTCTTCTCTCTCTCTGATGTGTTTCTTTCTGGTTTGGGTATCAAGACAATATTCATATAAAACATAACATTCTTCATAAAAGAATTTTGATAAAGCACTCTTTGTCTCTATTTTCTGAGAATAATTTTCATAAAATTTGACTGTAATTATTCTTTAAATGTTTGATAGAATTCACTTATAAACCCATCTGATTTAGGACTTTTTTTCTTTTGGCATTTACAGCCTGTTTAATTTCTTTTTCTAGGAAGAAGTTGTTTAAGCTCTTTATTTCTTGTTTTTTTAGTTTGGGAATTTTATATTTTTGCCGGTATTCATAAATTTCCCTTGTTTTCGGTTTCCTTGGCACACGATCATGAGGGGTGATTCTGACACTTCTTTTCCTTTCTTGTCATGAATTTGCCTGGTTTACTTCTTATTTCAGTAATTTTGTTTTCTTTTTTTCCCTTGATTGGGTCACCTAATAGTTTATCAATTCTGTTATTTTTTTAAAATAGCTCTTAGTTTTTATCAGTTCTATACTTTTTTTGATTTCCTCTATTTTCAAGATTTTTAAAACCTATTTTAGAGTTTCTATTTTGTTTATTTTTTAAGTTAAAAAATGTACATTCAGTTCATCAGTCCTTTCTATTTTGTTAATATAAGCTTTCAGAGATATTAATTTTTTTCTGAAAATTGCAAGACCTTGGGTCCCAAAAGTTTTGGCATTTTGCTTGTTTCATTTTTATCATCACCTTTAGCTTAATTATTTATGGTTTGTATGATTTATTCCTTGATTTTTATCATTATTAAAAATGTCATTAATTATATTCCATTTAGGTCAGCATTTTTTTCTCTCCCCTCTCTGGGTTTATGACACTGTTCTCTCTCGGGTCCCTCTTCCCTGTCTGACCCCTCCCTTTCTTTGTTTCTTTTGCTAGATCATCCCCACACACATCACACCCCTTAACTGTGGGTATACACCAAAGTTCTATCCTGTAATTTCTCTTCTCTCTCTACAGTATAATTCCCTTTCTCTTGCTGACTTCATCAGCTCTTATGGATTTATTTATGCTCTCTTTTCAGATGAGTCTCCAAACTATACATTTATCCCAAGTATCTTGTGTGATTTCCAGTCACAAATCTCTAACTACCTAATGGAAATTTTAAACTTGAATGCCCCATAGATAGATATTTCGAACTCAGCATGTACAAAACTGAACTTATTTCCCCTAGAACAGTGGTTCTCAACCTTCCTAATGCTGTGACCCTTTAATACAGTTCCTCACACTGTGGTGACCCCCAACCATGAAATTATTTTTGTTGCTACTTCATAACTGTAATTTTGCTACTGTTATGAATCGTAATGTAAATATCTGATGTGCAGGATGTATTTTCATTGTTACAAACTGAACATAACCCACAGGTTGAGAACTGCTGCCCTAAAACTTAGTCCCCTTTTGAACTTCCCTATTTATGTTCCAGGCTGTCATGTTTGCAAGCTCTATTATCCTTAACTCCTCCCTCACCACGCATTTGTAATCAGCTGCCAAATCTTACTACTTCTAGCTCCACAATAATTCTCTCATATGTCCCCTTCTCTTTACTAACAAGGCCACTGTTCTAATCCAAGCCCTCGTCACCTCTTACTAGATTACTGCAATAGCCTCCGTCCTAAATTCCCTCCTTTCTCCAGGTCACCTTCCACACAGCTGCTAAAGTCCGTTGTGCCAGTTTGACCATATCACTCCTTGAGCTTGATAAACTCCAATGGCTCCTATTGCTTCGAAGATCAGGCTTTTTTTGTTCAATTCTTAAATCCATTCATGACCTGCCCCAGCTTACTTTTCCAACCTTATTTTGCACTTCTCTTTTTCTCACACTCCATAGTTCACAAAAGATTGGGGATGGAGGGGAAAAGCCTGTTCTAAGAAGATGTAATGAGTTTAGAACTAAAAATAGTAATTTGCCTCTGAAAGACACACATAACATTTCTAATATCTATCTCCCTCCTTATAGAGCCTTCTCATACTTAGGGATACAAAGATGGACCTCACTCTGAAGTTTCCAGTCTAATTGTTAATACAGACACAGGAAAATAACAAGATTTCACTAAGTGCAGATGTGTGTAAGGAGAGCACAGTGTATAAGCATTACAGGGAAGGGTAAGATGTTACTGAAGGCTTATGTGGACATGGGCTTGGGGGCCTCCTCTACACACCCTCAATCGCTGCACTATGGGGACGTCTTTTTCATGTAGGGCTGAGGCAGGAAGAGTTTATATCCCAGGACTAAGAGCAGTCTCATGTACTATGGTGTTGAGGCTGAGTTTTTTTCAGTATTTGGGAATTTTAAAAATATACAATAATTTTCTTTTAAGATGTAGGACTAGAGCTCAGGTAAGACTGGGGTAGACATAAAGAAACCTGGGAATCACCTTGGAAAGGATAAACGAAGTTATAAGTGAGATAGAATAGCAGTGGTTCTCAACCTTCCTAATGCCACGACCCTTTAATAGTTGTATGTGGGCATATCTGCATGTGGGTGGACCCGCCTGGAGACGGATAGAGCAGTGGTGTCTAGGTTCCTAAGACCATGGGAAATATGTGTTTTCTTATGGTCTTAGGCGACCCTTGTGACCGAGTCGTTTGACCCTCAAAGGGGTCGTGACCCACAGGTTGAGAACTGCTGGACTCTACAGGGAAAGAGAAAAGCATCCAAGACACCCATAGTTAGTGGGCATGACTTGGATGAAGATCCAGTAAATGAGACTGAGGAGAACTTGTCAAACAGGAGAAAAACCAAGAAAGATGAATGTTATGAAAACCTTGAGAGGAGAGAGTATCCAGGAGAAAAGGATGATGAACAGTGTCAAAGATTTCAGGGGGGGTCAAGAAGAATAAGGATTGAGGAAAAGACCCTTAGACTTGGCAAGTAAGAGATCTATGGTAACTTTGGAGAGAGCAATTTCATTTGAATGATGAGGCTGGAACCCAGAGCAGAGCGTTCAGAAAAGAGTGAGAGGAGATACGGAAGCACCTAGTATAGATGGTTTTCTTAAGGAGTTTAGCCAAGAAAAGGAGAAAAGATTTTGTATCATAGCTAGTGGGGATGGTCAGATCAAGAGACGGTTTTTTGTCTTTTTTCAACAATAGGGTGGTGGTGGTGGAGACACAGACTTGTTTGCAGGCAGTAGAGAAAGAGCCAGTATATATTGAAGATCAGAGAGGGAATAGAGATGATAGCAGGGACATCCTATTAGAGACGGGAGGGGATGGGATCAAGGGTTTATGTAGAAAGATTTGCCTTAGTAAGAAGAGTCACCTTTTCGGGCAAAACAGGGGTGAAAGATGGTTGGGGATATTTAAGTGATGTGAGATGAGGGAGAGGAAAATTTAAGCCTCAATTTATTTTTTGTGAAATATGAGATGATTAACACGCTGGGGGAAGGAAGCATGATAGGAGGTTTAAAGAGTAATGAAAAGGGCTGGAATAAACATGGAAGTGAGATAGTAAATCAAAATTAGAGAATTGTAAAAGGACTGCCTTGCTTCAAAAAGTACCCAGTTATGATTATGTAACACAAATTTGGATAGTTGACGGTTTCATGATTTTCTCCAAATTCATTCAACAACAGGTAAAGATGAGTGAAGGAGGTGGCTAATCCAGGATTGGCGTTTGGCAAGGTACAATCAGCAGCACAAGGGGACAAGGGATAAGTGTAGAAGATAACGCAGAATTGCCAAGGTGTCTAGATAGAGAAGGGAACAATGTGTAGTGTAGGGATGACAGTGAGAAACAGAGGGATTAGAAGTAAAGGTGACACTGAAGATCATGGTTAGGGGTTGTAAGGCATAGAGAAAGCTGGAATGATAAAGAAATTATGATCAAAGAAAGGCGTTCTGGAGCTTATGAACATGTAGTAAAAAACTTGTGGATGACGGCAAGATCAAGGATATGACTATCTCTGTGTGTTGTGGAGATGAAGTAAAGGTCACAGAAACCGAGTTGATAGAGAGAACATGGAAGTTGGGGTATTTGAGGAAACATCAATATATGTGTTGAAATCCCCTAAGATGAGGATAGGAATTCAGATGGAGAGAAAAGACTGTAAAAGCCGGGTACTGAAATCACTGAGGAAGGAAGGAGAATATTCCAGGGGTTGATAGACAATGGGTTGGGATTGGGTAATGGATTTGGATAGTATGAATCTCAAAGGAAGAGAAGCTGCTGAAAGATGATGATATAGAGTATCTACAAGTTCAGTGGAGAGCAAAGACTATTCCAAGTCTCCTGTCATGACCACTGAATAAGGAGGCATGAGCAAATGGAAGGAAAGAGAAAGGGGGTGGGGGATTAAGAAAAACTTTCTTTTATCTCTTGCCTTTAGGATAAAATACAAACTCCTCTGACATTCAGAATCATTCACAATTTGATCCCAGCTCCTCTTCCTAAGATGATTATACATTATTCCCTCTAAGACTAAACTCCAGCCAAACTGGCCTACTTCTGTTCCCCATGCATGTCACTCTCTCTCTCACCTCCATGCCTTTGCAAAAGCTGTTCCCTATGCCTGGAATTCTCTATTTCCTCACGGCCACCTCTTGGAACCCTACCTTCCTCTCAGCTCCCGTCAAGGATCAGGTGAAGCACTACTTCCTTTGAGAAGCTTTTTCTGATTCTCTCAGTTGTTAGTCCTTCTATGCCCCCCACTTCCCTCCCCCCAATACACCATCACTTTGCATTTGTTTTATAGACATAACATACTTATTCATCTACCAAAATGTTGTAAATCCCTAGAGCAGTGCTGTCAAATACCCTGCTCAGGCCATAATTCATCCTGCAACACTAGTTCTAGCCAAATCATTTAAAAAAGTAATTGGGAAATATTTAACAAAATAAATTTAAAAATACATTAGAACATGATAATGTTAATAGTGTGGTTTTCTAAGTCAATGTGAAGCAGGAAGGGATCTTTGTGAACATGGGTGTCTATCTGAGTCTGACACCACTATCCTAGGGGTCAAGGACAGAATGCCTTCCGTCCTTGCAGCTCCCACCAGTGCCTAGCACAGTATCTGGCATAACAAATGCTTGTGGATTTACTCACTGATTCTATTCTGGATCAGATTATACTAACTAAATTGCTGGGGCAGAAATTCCAGAATCCTTTAAACAAACTGACCACTCTATCTTAACATTTGTGATAGTGGAGAGGAAAGATGTGCTTTGTTTGACATGTAACATTCATTTTAAGAGAGCAGGTTTCAGTGGGTTCAGAGAAAGGAAAGCTAGGTTCCTCCAAAACAAAATTTTGCAGGGGAAACCAGCCCTCTTAAATGTTCTCCCAAAGGAAATTCTGAATACAGAAAGAAAAACAATTCCACCAAGAGGAAAAGGTGGGTTTATCAGATGTGGAAGCAAAGAGACCTCACCACTCTTTTTTGAATAAAAAAAAAAAAACCCAAGCCTCACACAGAAGAGGGAAACAAGGGGTAGAAAACATAGGATGAATACTAAAGCTGAGCAAGGCAAGCTAAGAACAACAGGGTATTTTAAAACTGTACTGAAGAAAAGGACAAAAGCTAGGACCTCTGCTTCGAGTAAACTGATCAAGGAGGAGATGATAGAGGAGACAGAGCTGCTCAAATCTTGTTTTGCATTTCTTTTCTATGCCAAAGAGAATAATCTTTAGACTGGAAAGGACAAAATGAAAATGGCTAACAGAATATTGATGCCAAAACTAATTGTCCTCAAAGAGTTCATGTGGTACAATATCCACTGAAATTCCAGTTGAGAAATGTGGCTACCTATAGTGACGAGCTCATAAGTCCAGTAAAGAATAAATTAAAATAATCTCAAACATTATTATGGTAGTATGAAGAAAAAGTCACAGAACTATATTTCCATGAAGCCACTGTTTGTAGTTAGTACCTGGCTCTTCTAAGTAAGAATGTAAACTCTGTTTTTTTACTTAATTAAATGGCATAAATTCATATATAATCCACTTTTTTGATCATTCACATCTGACTTTATCCCAAAGCAAGTTTTTTTTCAAATGTTAAGCATACTATCTTATCCTGTCTGTAATTTGTTAACATTAGTTCAATAGGTATAGGAAAACTAAACAAATAGTACCTTTCTACCTCTGGGAAGGTCTAAACAAGACACAGCAGGAATCGAGATAAGCTTCCTTTTTAAGCTTGAGCTGTCTTTTGGTTTAAGACATAGGGGAACATGGAAGAAGCTGGAGAAGGCAGTAGGGGAAGTCTAGCAGGATTCCAGCTCTAAGTCAAACTCTGCCAATACAGTTTTATTATTTATATTACTGCTAATATAAAACTTTGCTAATTTAGATAGAGCCAATTTGAAATTTTGATACCTTATCATGTAGGCCTTTTATAAAAAGCAATTTTACAGTACCTCATTTACTTATAAATTAAGGTAAATAGACAGTAATAGGTACACAGCGTGCTTATAAAGTAATGAGTCACATTCATAATGCATAAGTGAAAACCTATTTCATTGCTTTGTCACATATATTTAATTCCTCTTGCATTATCAGGAAATGAGGTGTAGCTACCCAAGTGAACCTTACGGATAAATGAAACTTACTCCTTTAACCCTAAAACTCTTTTTATTTTTACTATTTTCAAAGATACACTGTGACTTTTTCTTGGCTTTGTCACACAGAATGCAGGTTGGCACAATTTCTAGTGGAGGAAGATCTGGGGAGACTGAGGCAAAGCTGATAGCGGTTACTCCACCATCTTGACTCTGCCTTCTCCATGTCTTTCAGCTAATTGTGAAACGGTAAAATGCTGTCCAGTGCTGAATGCTGCCTAGAAAAGCCCTCTTTCCCCCTCATACCCACATCCCTTAGCTTGTATGTACGTGTCACTTGTAAAGGTTCTGATGAGAAAGTAGGCATATACGTCAGTAGCTACTTTTTTTTAGTATTAGCATTTGAATATGGTAGAGCCACAGTTAGAATCACACAAGGCCTGGCAGTGGTAACACTAAAAGACCACAGGTCTTGGAACACTATATATCGAAGACCAAAAGAACTGGGTTGTGGCTGAAAATATTATACCCAGCAAAGTTAAGCATAATCCTGAATGAAAAAAAATGGACCTTCAATGAACTGTCAGACTTTTAGGATTTTGTTGCCAAAAAAACCCCCTGAACTTTATTAAAAAAAAATTTGACATACAAGATCAAAGAAAAACATAAGGTACACATCAAAGACTAATTACAAGGGACTCAATAAGGACAGAGTATTTACTTTTTTATGTGAGGAAATGCAAAACATAAGTTTAAGACTGTTATATCCCCCTCTGCCTGTCTCTGCTCTGGCTCTTTGTACTTTTCATCGATTACTCATCAGATCTTCACAACATCCCTGTGAGTGATAATAAAGAATTCTATTCTGGTCTGGCTTTTGACATGTTTGCTCCTTTCTGGTCCTGAGTCTCTATATGAACACATAACTGAGCAGGAAGTGATTCTAAAAAGTAACCATTTAGAGAAGGTAAAAAGAGTAATTATCTCATACAAATAAGGTATGAGAAGAAGAAATGACACAGAGGAATTAGATGGGGGCAGGAGGTCTGGTAGTTCTGGAACCTTACTCTCGTCGGGAATGTGTTAAAGAGGAAACAATACATATATATATGGAAGGGTATAAATGTCTTCTAAATTCGGAAAGAAATAAAAGGCTAAGGGGAGAGGGAGAGAGGAGAGGATAAGGGAGGGATGTTTAGAGGGAAACCTATTCACATTAGATCTGGGTTAAAGAGAGAGCTGTGTGTGTGTGTGTGTGTGTGTGTGTGCGTTTAGAAGGGAATAAAAGTCTTCTAAATTTATAAAGAAATAAGAGGGTGAGGGAATAGGCTAAGGGGGGCATATAGGTGGGTGTTTAGATTAATGGGAATAGGATAAAGGAGGGATCTTTGAAGAGGGGTAGGTTAAGTAATAGGAGAGCAAGGTAGCAAGTTAAAGCTAAAATAGATTTATGCAAAAGAAAAAATAGGGAAACTATGCTATGTTAGCCATATTAATCAGTATTGTTTTAAACTACTTAAAATAACTAAATAGTATAAGGTTGGGATATTGCTCTGGTATAGGAAATGATGAGCGGTTGGACTTACCTTCTCAGGGGAGGTGGGGAAGAACAAAGTAAAAAGTGTACAACAGAGAACAAAAGAAAACTTCCAAGGAAGCAAAGAAAAGATGGATAATTCTAAACACCATGTGTAATATTTATTATACTTTCGTGAAATGGAAATTTATTGCAGTGAATAGAGCACTGGCCCTGGAGATAGGAGAACCTGAGTTCAAATCTGACCTTAGACACACTTACTAAATGTGTGACCTTGGGCAAGTCACTTAAGCCCAACTGCCTTGCCTTCCTCCCTCTAAAAAGAAAAAAAGGAAATTTATTGCTGTATATTTTGAATCCTCTCTTACATTCTGCTGTGCATATAACAATGCTTTTTCTTCTTTTCTCATATCATATTTAAGTGTATAATATTTCTTTTTTTCTTATTGTGTATTTAAATTTTAGTATTTAAGTTTAAAATAAGTTAATAAAAAAATTAGAAAGGGAGGAAAAAGAAATTAGCAAAACAAAAAAAGAATCTTATCATAAAAAGCTACTACAGTGAAAGAGTAGGTCAAGACACAAACTCAGAAGAAGACAACTTGAAAACATCTAGAATCAGAGCCTCAAAGAAAAATGAAGATTGGAAAGAAGTCCAACAAGAATCCTAGAAGAAATTTTTTTTAAAAAAAAAAGATTTTTTAAAAGAGAGTAAAAAGAGATTTTGAAATTCAAATACAAGTGGTAAATAAAAAATTGGGAAAAGAAATTAGAGCTCTGCAAGAAAATTATGAAGAGAATCGACAGGTTGGTAAAAGAGATAGAAAAAAATACCAAAGAAAATAACTCCTTAAAAATTAGAATTGGTCAAGTCAAAGTTAATGACTCCATAAGACATCAAGAAACAATAAAACAAAAGTCAAAATATGGAAAAAAATTGAAGAAAATGTGAAATATCACATAGGAAAAACTGACCTGGAAAAATGGTCAAGCAGAGATGATTTGAGAATCATCAGGCTATCTGAAAGTTATGAACTTCCCCCCAAAAACCAAGACATTACATATATAAAATAAAATTTAAAGGAAAATTGTCCAGATATTTAGAAGCAGAAGGCAAAGTAGAAATGGAAAGAATTCACTGGTCACCTCCTGAAAGATATGCCAAAATGAAAACTCCTGAGAATATTATACTGAAAATTGTGGGCTCCCAAGTCAAGGAGAAAAAACTGAAAGAAATGGTCAAAATACCATGGAACTACAGTCAGGATCACACAAGATTTAGCAGCTACCATTATAAAAGAGCAGAGGGCTTACAATATTCTGGAAGACAAAGGAGACAGGATTGCAATCAAGAATAATCTACCCAGAAGAATAAATGGGAGTTGGGAACTTCCAAGTGCTTCCAAGCATTCCTCACAAAAAGATTAGAGCTACATAGAAAATCTGACATTCATACACAAGATTTAAGAGAAGCATAAAAAGGTAAACATAAGTGAGAAATTCTAAAGGACTAAAGATTGATCTGTTTATATTCGTATATGGGAAGAGGATATATGTCTCTCCTAAGAACTTTATCATCACTAAGGCAATTAGAGGGAGTGTACTTAGAGGACATGGGTGTGAAACTCTTCAAGAAGAATTGAAAGGTGAGATGCAACAATGCACTGGGTAAACAGGGAAAAGAATGGAGAAAGTCATCTCACACCAAAAAAAGAGTTCAAGGAATAGTTTATATAACGAGAGTGGGGAGGAATGAGGGTGGTTGGGCAATGTTTGAACTTCACTCTCATCTGAACTGGTTTAAGGAGGGAAGAGTCTACATACACACAATTGGGTACAGAAATTCATCTTGCCCATCAGGAAAACAGAAGAGAAAGAGGTTAAGAGAAAGAAAGGTGGGGGATAATAAAAGGGAGGATAGATTAAGGGAGGGTATGGTGAAAAGCAAAACAAACTCTTGGGTAGGGAGGGCAGGGTACAAAAAAAGGACAAACATTAAGAGAATAGGATAGAGTTAACAATCATTGTGAATGTGATGGGGCTGAACTTACCAATAAAAGGAAAGATCATAGAATGGATTAGAAACCAAAATCCAACAATAGGTTGTCTGCAAGCAACACAATTAAACAGCAAGACACATAATAAGATGCTGGAAGAGAATCAGCTTGAGTAAAAGGGAAGATCTCAGATAAAACAAAAACAAAAATAGATGTAATAAAAGAGATAACCAGGGAAACTACATTTTGCTAAAGGTACTCTAAACAATGAATTATCAATAGTGAACACATATGTGTCCCAAATGGCATAACATCTAAATTCCTAAAGGAAAAGTTAAATAAATTATAAGAGGAAATGTGTGATAAAGCTGTTTTTCATCCTTCATTTTTGAAGAGGACCAATGACAAGATGGGGTGATGTCTTCACTTGCACGTGAACTGGATTTAAGTTTTGCAGAGCTGCACAAAATCATCACCTATATTCTAACAGTCATAGTTAACTCATAGTATATGATAAAACTATAATTGTGGGAAACCTCAATTTATCCCTCTCAGACCTGGATCAAATCTAACCACAAAATAAACAAGAAAAAAGGAGATAAACAGAATTTGAGAAATGTTAGTTATGATAGACCTCTAAAGAATACTGAGTGGGAATAGAAAAGAATATAGTTATTCATCAGCTGTGTAAGACCCTTGCACAAAAACTGACCATGTATTGGAGGAGAAAAATCTCACAAACAGGTACAGAAAAGGAGAGCCATAAATTGCATCTTTTTATGACCATAATGCAATGTAAATTACTTTCTATAAAGGACCTTTGAAACATAGATTAAACAATTAATTAGAAACTAAATAAACTTACCCTAAAGAATAAATGCATCAAAGAACAAATTATAGATAATGACAACAATGAGACAACATACCAAAATTTATGGGATATAACCAAAGCTATGGTTAGAAGAAAAGTTATATCTCTAAACATTTATATCAATAAAAGAAAGAGCAGATTAACAAATTGAGCGTGCAACTAAAAAAAAAACTAGTAAGACAACAAATTAAGAATCAAAATAGAAATCCTTATAATCAAAGGAGAGATTAACAAAAATGAAAATAAAATGCCAATGAAATAATAAACTAGGAAATGGTTTTCTGCAAACAAAATAGACAAAAACATTGGTTAATTTGATTTTAATTTTTTTTTTGCAGAGGGGAAGGCAGCGCAATTGGGGTTAAGCAACTTGCCCAAGGTCACACAGCTAGTAAGTGTTAAGAGTCTGAGGACAGATTTGAACCCAGGTCCTCCTAATTCCAGGGCCAGTGCTCTATTCACTGCGCGACCTAGCTGCCCCATAATTTGATTTTTTTTAAAGAAAAAAGAAAACCAAATTACCAGTATCAAAAATGAAAAGGATGAAATTGCCACCAATGAAGATGAAATAAAAGCAATTATTAGCAGCTATTTTGCCCAACTTTATACCAATAAAACTTGACAACCTAAAGGAAAAAGGTGGAAATTCCCAAAAAAGATAAACTACCCAGATTAACAGAAGAAACAAAATACTTAAATAACTCATAAAAAAAAAAAAAGAAACTGGCCAAGCCACAAATGAGCTCCCTAAGAAAATGAATAATTCATTCCAATACTATATAAACTGTTTGGAAAGAATAGGCAAAGGAATCACATCAGATTCCTCCAATAACACAGAAATGGTTTCTATACCAAAACAAAGAGAGCAAAAACAGAAAGAAAATTATAGACCAATCTTTTAAATTAATATTTATGCAAAAGTTTAAAATAAAACACTAGCAAGGAAATTATAGCAACATGTCACAAAGATCACATACTATGACCATGCTACATTTATACAAGAAACATGGTCTGGATTCAGTACGAGGAAAACCACAAGCATAATTGACCATGTCAATAACAAAACAAAAAAAATCATATGATTATTTCAATAGATGCAGAAAAAGCATTTGAGGGGGGCGGAGCCAAGATGGTGGCATAGCAGCAGCAACATATCGCAGCTCTCACATAGCCACCCCAAAATACCCATAAAACAGGACTCTAAACCAATCCTACAACTCCAAAAACGCACACAAAGATACTTCCCACTAAATACGAGGAACCATATCAGCACTGCAAACGGAAACCAGCATGGCCTGAAGCCACTGCTGAGCCCCGGGGGGTGGCCAGATGAGAGGAGCAGTGAGTGGATTAGCGGCAGGTGCGAGCAGTGTTGAGAACTAGGTCAGTGGGACTTGCGAAATTAGGAGAGAAAAGCAGTCTGGCCGAAAAGGCCTCCAGAGTAGAAAAGCTAAAGGCAGAGGTTTTGCACCCGCCTCCGCGTTGCAGCTTCCCGCCCACGGCCTACAGACAGCAGGGGGACTAAGTGATTGATCTGAGGCCAGTGCTATTGCATTGAGCTGCCTGGATCCGGATCACCATCTTGGGCCTCAGTCCTGGAGTCTTCACTATCCAGTCAGCTGGAAGTAAGTAAGAAGAGTGCCAGCATCTTCCCGAGAGCTACGGCAGCCAGGAGGACTCCAGCAATTTGGGACAGAGCTTTCCCTTCTGGAAGCAGAGCCCCACAGAGATTTTAAAAAAAATCACAGACTGACCAAACATGAGTAAGAATAAGCATAAGAAGCAAAGTAAGAACTGCAACCAAACCCTAGATTCCTTCTTTGGGGAAAAGAAAGATCATGGGAGAGAGAGGGAGGAGGAGAGCGCAGCCAGAGCACCCCACCAGGGGCCTCCAATAAACATGAAGAATGCCTTAAAGCTAGAGATGAGCTGAAGAAAGATTTTCTAAACCAAATAAGGGAAGTGGAAGAAAAAT
>JAQQSU010004346.1:0-14104 GCA_028627135.1 Pseudochirops cupreus
CCAGCTCCTGTTTGTGTGATGTTTTTCTCTGTTAGAATGTAAGCTCCTTGAGGTCAGCACTGGCTTTCTTTTGTATTTTTATCCCCAGTGCTTACACAGTGCCTGGTGCATAGTAAGTGCTTAATAAATGCTTGCTCCCTTTTCTTCCTTCTCTCCCTCCTTTCCTCCTTCCTTCCTTCCTTCCTTCCTTCCTAACATCCCAAGGATCTCAGTAGAACACTTGCCTATCTGCTGTCCCTCATTCTTATGATATAGCTAGCTCATCTTCTTTTTTTGCCATACATACTTTTCCCTGATGACATCTTTTATATACTTTTACTTTGGGGGAGTGCCTCATTATATATCTGCTGTGGCTCACACCCACCGCATGCTTCTTCATTGACCTTTAGGTCATACCTACTTTCAGTTCATAAGAGATCACTGTGTTCATGTTTGCCCATTCTCTACTAATGCTCTCATGCTTGTGTTCTCTAAGTCTCATAAACAATGTATATATCTAGGCAGCTTGTGTACTCCATTGGCATTGGGGTGATGTCAAGGCAAGGTGAGAAAGGTAGACCTCCTCTGGCAAACACAGGCTAGACTATGGGCAAGAGAACATGGGCTCACAAGGATGGGCAGGCATGGAAGAGTTGTAGTTGGCATCATTGGAAGGAATCCCCACATCAAGGGCGTCACAGGTCCACTGGAGTATGTTGGAATATTGGGGAGAGGGTTCACTTCTTAAACATCTCAGACACATATCATTAATTAGGAAATTATAGGTGACACCAAATGTGCTCAAAGAATTTATAGGTGGAATAGCCACAGAATGAGAAAATGCAATAATGATGCTCCAAGTGTTGTAGGGAATCCAGAGGCAAGTAACTGAGCCCATTGCAGAGGTGCTTGGCATCAGGGTGGCCTTGCCTGTGGGTCTTGCTGCACTGTTGGGTGTCTCCCATTTTCAGCTGTCTGAAGCCTTAAGCTACAAGGAAAAAAGTTCAACTGAGCCAAACAAATGAGTCTTAATAAAGACTATGAAATTACTGAAGCTATTATATTCCTAGCAGGCTGAGGTTTTTTCCAAATTTGAATTTATGTCCTAATTCCTGGAAATTTTATCATTCTTTTGCAAATTGGAAAAGATCCTTCCTCAAGTGGCAGGTGGATAGGGCATCCCTTCATACACATTGACCACACTTGGAGAAGCAAATCAGACAATGTCATAGAAATTACTTGGCTGCTTAAATTAATTTCCATCCTTAGTGCTCTGCCAATCAAACTACCAAGGGGTTACTTTGCAGAACTAGACAAGGTGGCAACAACATTCATCTGGAGGAAAAAAAGGTCTATATTCCAGACACTAGATTATCAAGGAAAAGAATGAGGGGGAAAAAAAGCAGGAATGAAGGAGCATCATAAATCATAAATAGAGGTCATAGAGCTCTTACAGGTAGATTTATAGGTGGAAGAGACCTCAGAGGGCATTTGGTCTAATTTCCATTTTACAAATGAGGAAACTGAGGCCCAAGGAAGGGAAGTGACTTGCCCAAGGTCGCACATAGTATCTTAGATCTAGAACAAAAAGAGACCTCAGAGGCTATTTAGTCTAGCTCTCTCATTTTACAGATGAGGAAACTGAGGCCCAAGGAAAGGAAGTGACTTGTCCAAGGTTATGCACAGGACCTAGAGATGGAAGGCACCTCAAAGATCATTCAGTTCAACCCTTTCATTTTACAGAAGAAGAAACTTGGGTATAGAAAGTTGACTTATACAAGTACATACAAGTAGTCTAAGTACTTCCAGACCATGTGCCATATTGTAAAGCAGTAATCATCAAAACTATTAGGGATTGGTTAAAAAATGGACAAATACATCAGTTGACAAGATTAGATACACAAAAATAAAAAAAATAGATTACTTCAGGTTTGATTAGCCCAAGAACGTAAATAACTTGTGGAATGATTTTTTAATGAAGAACTTCTGGGAAAACCAGAAAACATTTTGGTAGAAAACAGGCTTGGGTCAGCATCTCGTACCACATACCACAATATGGTCTGAATGGAAACACAACTTGAACATAAAAGATAACATCATAGCAAAATTAGGTGAGAATGAAAGGGAGTACCTTTCATAACTCTAGCTAGGAGAAATTTTTACCAAATAAGGGATAGAAGGTGTCATCAAACAGAAATTAGACAATTTCAACTACATAAAATAAAGTTTTACATAAATATAGTCAATGCAGTAGCTAGGATAAAAATAAAACTATCAGTTTGGAAAATTTGCATCAAGCATCTCTGATAAAAGTCTGACATCCAAGATATAAAGGGAATTAAAAGAACCTTTCCCCAATGGAGAAGTAGTCCAAAACTGTAAACGGTTTTCAGAAGGAAAATTCCAAACTGTCAATAATCATATAAATTGCTAAGACTAAGAGAAATGCCACTTAAAACATTTCTGAGATTTCATCAGACGTCCAGCAAATTGGCAAAGGTGAAAGACAATGGAAGTACTAAATGTTGGAGGGGCTGTGGAAAGATAGGCGTACTCAAGTTGAATGCATCTGGGAACTGGTCCAGCCATTCTAGAAAATAGTTTGGCATTATGTGAGAAAAGTCACTAGAAGATTCTGATTCAGTTTTCACTGCTGGGCATATACTCCAAAGAGGTCAAAGACAGAAATAAAAGCCCCTTAGATACAATATATTGATAGCAGTACTTTTTGTGCTAGCAAATAAATGTAAACAAAGAGCCAGGACCAATCACCTTTTAATCTGGAATTATTCAATGTAGTGATTTGTTGATTGGGGGATAGGGTGATTAGCTGAAAAAAAAATTTAGTATTTAAATGTAATATAATATTATTGAGCCATAAGAAATGACCAATGGAAGAATTCAGAGAAGCATAGGAAGATTTATAGGAACTGATCTAGTGAGAAGTAAGCAGAGAGTTAATATACACAGTTACTATAATAAAGTAAAAAGCATTCAAATGAAACCCAAATGTATAAGTATTACATCCAATCTCCACTCCAGAGAACAGGTGAGGAAATATGCCTACCTCCTTTTGTTGGAGAACTGGGGAACTCAACCCTCCTACACAGTTGCTGTATTGGCTAGGTTTGTTTAACCACTTGCTCATTATATGAGAAGCCCACTGGACTGGTATCATGGGAGGGGGGCACGTTATATCTGGAAATGACTGAGGTGTAAACAAAAGGTATTGGTAAAACTTGTTTTAAAAAGAGCACAATAGCAGAGACTACCTTATTGGGAAGGGGTCCTAATAATTTCTCCTGGATGGTAATAAGAGTTCAGTGAGCTCAGTCCCACACTTAGTTATAGGCATAGGTTAGCCTCCAAAAATTGGTCATTTGGGGTTGCAGTGATTCATAGCATCATCGATCCTATAGAAGGGATCAGTGGAAATTAAGCTGATGTTACAATCAAAGGACTTGGCTTGGCTGATTGCTAGCTGTGTAACCCAACACAAGTCACTTTTTCTCTCTAGTGAAGAGAGGAGGCTGTTCACTTCTCCTTCTCCTAGATGGCTTCTGAGGTCTCTTCCAGCTTTTGACTCTGAGGTCTTTTCATTCAATCTCCTCATTTTCCAGAGGAGGAAATAGAGACCCCAAGGGATGAAGGGACTTGCTCATGGTCACACAGCTAGGATCTGGAAGGAGTCTGAAAAGCCATTTGGTTCAAGTCCCTCATTTTATAAAGGAGGAAACTGAGGCCCAGGGAGGGGAAGGGTCTACTTTAAGTTCACACAGGTAGTTGAAGTACCAGGGCTGGCTTTCTAAATCCAACATTCTTTCCACTTCACCAGCAAGCCAGTCAAAGGAGCCAGAACCAATCATCTTTTAATCTGGTATTATTTGATGTAGACATGGCTTAAATTCTTTTATGTACCCTAACAATAACTCCATTGATGTTTTAGAGAAGGTATAATTAAAGGCACAATGATTTAGACTGAACTCAGACGGCTTGAGTTTCGTTTCTTAGGTTACTATTAAGTGTACAAACTCTCCCGTCTTCTACCCACCACAGATTTGTGTGAAATGTGCTCTGTTTCTATACACCAATGGGCTGCAAAATTTTTTGATTGTGTGATCAGTAAAAAAGAACATGTTTATTTACTTATTTGCAAATTATATACATGCACTACTGTGCTAATAATTATGTACATCATAAAACTTACACCAAAAGTAGACATTGAAAAGAAGATGAGATGAAAATGAAATAACGTTTGATCCTAGGGAGTCACTGGAGTTGGTTGAAAAGAGAGTGGAGTGACATGGTCAGACCTATGCTTTTAGAAAAATCACTTTGGCAGCCGAGTGAAGAATGGACTGGAGTGGGGAGAGGCTTGAGGCAGGGGGACCAATTAGGAGAGAGGTAATGAGGGCCTTTCCCAGGGTGGTGGCTATGTGAGTGGAGAGAAGGGGACAGATTCAAGATGTTAGAGAAAGAGAAGAAACGACAAGGTTTGGCAGCTGATCAGATGCGTGGGGTGAGAAAGAAGAAGGGAGGAAAGACAATTCTGAGGTTGTGAACCTGAAGGATGGTGGTATCCTTGACAGTAATAAGACAGCTTAGAAGAAGGGTGCATTTGGGGAGCAAGATGAGGTAATTAGAACTGTGCAGCCCATCGATGCCTGTTCATCTTGTGTGGCTCATTCCATCCCAGCTGAAATGAAAAGGAGTGGGTGGGGACTCCCCATCAGTGCCCTGGAACTAGAGCTTTCCCTCTTAGGGGCCTCTGGCAGGGATGATCTGGTGTTTGAGGGGGGAAGCTTGGTAATTTCCCCAGTAGTACCTGCACAGCTGTTTCTCTGTGCCCAGGTTACAGCTGCCCAAAGGGGTGATGCCTGGTGCAAAAGTGGGGAGATGGGGAGCTTTGGAGATGGAGGATGGGGGGCAGAGTAGGGGAGTATTAGAGCAGGATGAGGGTAGATAGATGTGCTTTTGGGTTAGAGACAAGCCGCAAGATTGGCAATCACAGGGAGCACCCCCCCACCCTCTGTTTGGTTGATTACACACCTCTCAAGATCAGATCCCAGCCACTCTAGGGTCAGACTCCCCTGCCCTCACTGTAGAGACCACCACTCTAGACTAAACCTTCGAAAGACTTTATCCCTCAATCTCTTATACATTTCTTGCCAAGCAGCCATAGCAGGATGTTGTATTAAAATGAGTGATAGACCTGGAATCAGAAAGTCGGGGTTCAGATCCTCTCTTTTGTACTTAAGCATGTGGTTCTGGGCAAATTATACAGACTCTCTAAAGCTTTGACGTCCTCATCTATGAAATGGGCTTACTACCTTTTTCTTCTGCTCCATGTGGTTGTTAGAAGAAAAACTGTTAAATCTTGAAGTAAATGAGTAGCTAGGTAGCGCTGCAGTGGATGGGGAACTGGCCTGACATCAGGACGACCTAAGTTCAAATGTGGCCTCAAATACATGCTAGCTGTGTGACCCTGGGCAAGTCACTTGACCTCTGTTTGCCTCAATCTCCTCATCTACAAAATGAGCTGGAAAAGGAAATGACAAACCACTGCAGTGTCTTTGCCAAGAAAACTCCAAATGGGGTCACAAAGAGTTGGACATGACTAAAAAATGACCAAAAACCCTTGTGTAAGTATGAGTCAGTGCATTGTGAGCTGGCAATCACAGAAAACCTAACACTGATTTCTACATATAAAGTATGCCTAAAGTCTTAGTGCCATTTTAAGTTATTAAGGTTTTAAAAAATAAAATAATGCTTTTTATCCTATTCTTATGTTTTAAATAAGACATTTTATATTTGTATAAAATACACCACCCTATATCACTTCTTCTTCTGTAACAAAGAAACAAACAGTTAATCAAATCAAATGACAAGGAGACTGGGACTAACAGTGTATATCCCATTCTGCACCCATAGTCCCCCCTTCCCCTTATGAAAGGAAGGATATGTGTTTCATCATTTATTTTCTAGGTGTGAGATTGGTCATTACAGGTCACCAGAGTTCTGCTGCTGCTTTTTGGTGTTGCTCTCCCTTATATTTTTGTAGTCTCCTAATTCTCTTTTACTTCATCTGTCAGTGCAAGTATTCTACTTCTTTGAATTCCTGACACGCTTGGCTTTTCTCACAGTCCAATGGCATGCTATTGCCTTTATGTATCACAATTATGGTCATTTCATTGAAGTCTTTCCAGTTTGAACCAAGCCAGGATATTTCCCCCCAGTTTGCTGTCTTGGGTTTATTTATTAGTGGAGTTGCTAACTCGAAGCCTATTTAAATCAATCAAATATTAAGTGCCTACCAGAGGCCGCTAGGTGGTACTTTGCACAGATCTCTGGACCTGAAGTCAGAAAGACCCGAGTTCAAACTCAGCTTCAGACATTGACTGACTAGTCACTTCACCACTATCTGCCTCAGTTTCCTCAAATGTAAAATAGATACAGTAACACTATCCACCTCTCAGGGTGGCTGTGAGGATCAAATGAGATGTTTGTAAAAGGTGTTTAGCACAGTGACTGGTGTTTAATAAATGTTGATTCCTTTTCCCCTTCCCCCATAGGGAAAGACATTGTAGGATCCTAACCCTAGAACTAAAAAGGATTTTAAAGGCCAGCTAATCCAACCCCCTCATTTTACAGAAAAGGACACTGAGGTCCTGGGAAGGGAAGTGACTTGCCCAGGATCATACAGTAAGTATCTGATACAGGATTTGAACCCAGACCTTCCTGACTCCAAATCCAATGCCCTACATTGTCTTCATGTCCAAAAAGAGACCAGAGCTGCTAGGGAGAGCCAGGGCCTGCCGCAGCTGGACCTGGGCTTCATGAGCGGCCCTTTGACAGCCGTGTGGAGGATGGGCTGGAGAAGGGAGACATGGGAGGTATGGAGACCAATTAGGAAGCTAGTGCAATAGTCCAGGCTATTTGCATGTATTCATTATTCGAGGTATTGACAGCTCTGACATTGCTAGAAAAAAAGAGGATTCCGAATGTAATTTCAGCAGTGGAAGATAATCTACATAGGGTTTCAGTGGTGTTCGTTAGTGCAGAGAGCTGCCATTTCTCTTCTTATATTTTGGTTTTCCTGTTGCGTGTGTGTACAAAACATCAAGTGCGTTTTAGGTGATCTTCCGATGAAACAATAACCTTTGTAGCTATCACCAATGCATTACTCTCTCCCAGACTCAAATTTTGTTAATAGCATCTGGTGCATTTGATTGAAAGGTAGTGTTTCCATATGGGCTGAAATACAGAGTACTGGCTTATGAATCCTCAATCACAAAGCCATAGACCTTAGAGCCAGGAGGGAGTAGCAGCAAGCTAGGGGAAGCCGGTGAGGGTGGGGAGAAAAAGGGGGAGGAGGGGGACAGAGAGGGGAGTGGGGGCATAGGGGAGGAGGATGGAGATGGAGAGACAGAGACAGGGGGAGAGGGAAGACAGAGGGAAGGAGAGGAGGGAGAGAGGAGGATGGAGATGGAGGGAGAGAGTTGGGGAAAGAAGGATGGGGATGGAGGGAGAGAGATGGGGGAGACAGGGAAGAAAAAGAGAAGGAGGAGAGAAGAACAATAGGAGAGAGGAGGGAGAGAGAGACAGAGAAAGAAAGAAAGAAAGAAAGAGAGAGTCTCTCTGCTTTGGTGTGGTGGTGGTGCTTGCATACAGGTTCCAGTCTGAATTGTACTAATTATTCCCCTAACACCTAGTTTTTCTCCTCGTTCTCACTCAAGTGTTTTACTCCAAACCCATTTTCAGACACCTAAGGGGGCACCTTCATTTTATCAGTTAGGGCCGTGTTGTTCAAAGAGGTCCCAATTTGCTCAGAATGACCCAACTCATAAACAGTGGAAGGAAGATTAGAATCACAGGTTCACAGATCTCGGGCTGCAAAGAATGTCAGAGACCATTTAGTCTAACACTCTCATTTTTATAGTCAAGGAAACTGAGGCAGAAGGAGGTTGTAAGTTGCCTAAGAACCCTGGTCTTTTATCTTACCAAGCTAGATTTCTACAGAAATCAATTCTGTTGTCTCACCAGGTTAAGATGACATTCTGTGGCCGCATCCTGCAGTCCCCCCTCTACCCCAAAGGGTTCAGGCTTTGGAGTCAGAGAACCTGTGTTGAAATCCCAGGCTTGACCCTCCTCATTGCCTGGGATCCTGTAGGCAGATCCTTCCTCTGTAAAACAAGGGGGTTGGACTCCCCTTCAAGGCTCTTCTAGCTCTATTTATAATCCTATGAATTGAATCTTTGAAATTTTTAAATTTGTTCTCTTTTGGTTTGGGCTTACCTTTTTTCCTGAATCTATCCCTTTCTCTACTCAGAGAGCCATCCCTTGTAACCAAGAATAAAAAAGTGCAGGGGAGTGGAGTGGGAGGAGCAATTCAGAACATCCCAGCACATCAACCATGCCTAAAAATCTATATAACACCCATAGCCCTCCCTGCCCCCACTACCTTTTGAAAGAAGGGAGGAAGGTGCATTTTTTTCTGACTCTTCTTCAGGGACAAATTGGATCATTATAACAGCAGTCAGAAGTAATTTAATTTTTCGAAATGTTTTATTGACGCTTTTTAAAACCTCGTCATTACTTCCCAATTAGCTCCCATCCATTAGAACCCTCCCTTGTCCCAGAGAATTGCAGGTAGCCATGCTTCCTAATCCAGCCTAAGCTGGCATCCTAATTGAGGACAGCTCTACTTCCCATCAGCCCTCTGGGATGCCCTTGGTCTTCGTATAGATCTGAACTCTGATGTTTTTGCCTCCCTGTTTGTGTTATTGTGGCCGTTGTGTCTACTGCTAGTCACTCATTCTCTCCGTGGCTCTTCTCTCAATTCCTCATATTACAAAAAACTCATGCATGTTTCCTGTACCTTTTTTGCTAACATAATTCCTTGGGGATTTATGATAATGTGTCCTAGAAAGAAATGGTAACATTATATGTGGCCTTGAAAAATCGAAATACATGCTTCTGAGACCATTTGTACCTCTCCAGGTCCCCAAATGTGGCTACCTTTAAGCTGGGTTTACATTGAGCGTTGTTCTGTCAGGGTATCCTGGGAAAGGTCCTTTGCTGGAAAATAAGCACCAATCTTTAAATGAAGTCACAAATAAGAGATTGACCAGATTTGTATCATACCGTCCAGGCTTGCCGGGAGCCCCAGGAGCAAAGGGCGACCCAGGACCCCCTGGGTTTGATGTCTCAGGACCTCCTGGTGAGAGAGGCCATCGAGGCTTCCCTGGAACACCTGGTGTCATGGGGCCTCAAGGTTCCCCAGGGCCCCCAGGACGAGATGGTGCCCCTGGGCTTTCAGGTAATTAAAAAGTGCTCCTCTCTGATTACTGTAAATTGTTACTGATGATTATGTTACTGATGACTATGTGGGTGGGTTGGTCTTATTCTCCCTGTGGTGTTGCATGTGGCTGGTTATCCTTTCCGATCCTTTAGGGAGCCAGATGAGAATGCTATGTGAAAGATCCCAGTCCAGCTAGGCCAACCCCATCATTTTACAGAGGAGGAAACTGGGGCCCAAGGAGGGGAAGGGACTGCCCCAAGGTCACACATAGGCTCATAGCTCTGAAGCTGGGAGGGACCTCCCAGACCATCCAGTCCAGTCTCCTCATTTTACAGAGGCCCAGGGAAGGGACTAGCCTGAGATAACCATAAGATTATAGATTTAGAACTGGAAGAGACATTAGGGGCCATCTAGTCCAACCCTCTCACATGCATATGAGGAAACTGAGGCCCAGAAAGTTAACCTGCCCCACATCACAGAGGTGATGGAGATGACCATTTTATTCCACATCCTGGACATTACTTCTTTTTGACTCCCCAGCACATGGAATCAAACAACCATCTCCAATGTCTCTGTCACTTCCTACTCCTGTGACCCTGGGCAAGTCTGGGCCTCAGTTTCCTCATTTGTGGAATGAGTTAGCCTTAAAGGTCCCTTCTAGATCTGTGTGTTTCTTCCTCTGCAAAGTGACAGCAAGGGGTTGGACTAGATGGTCTCTGAACCTCTTTCTGCCCCTAACTCCATGCTCCTCCTATGCCTTTCTCTGATCAGAGGCAAATGAGAATCCCTCACAGACATTCTTTGAAGTTTTGTCTAGAATAACTTTGCTGATTCACTGCTTCTAGGTGCCAAAGGTGAAATGGGGAAGCTGGGGCCTCCAGGACCACCGGGGCCTTTAGGAATTCCTGGCAGGAATGGTGTTCCTGGCTTGAAAGGTAACATTTGGCTGCATGTTATGTATGAAGGGACATCTTCTCCTTCCCTTGTGAAAATGAAATATGAGAGAGATTTTCACTGGACAATGTAAAGTCGGGGGTGGGGGTTGTTCTGCTTGATATGCTTTTCTAAGGGACGTGAACTATTTCTGTTGGACATGAATGCTTTGTTGTAAAATTAATGTAGATCCCATATGTTTTGAAATGGGATTTTTGGGATAGGGTTCAAATGTTATAGCCCTTCTCATTGATAACTAGAGCTACTTGTAGGCAGGCATACATTACTAAAAAAGATCGAAGCCATCTGTTGTGAGCCCCTTCTCCTCAATCCCATCCTTCACAATCCCTTAGCATCACCCCTTGCTTTTTCATCTTTTACTCTGGGCTTGAAGGAAGAGGTTGCCCTTCTCCGTGCCGTGGACAAGCGCTCCCTATTGTATCCTTCGTCCCATCTACCCCCATCTTCTCCACGAGTTCAGCCCTTCTGTCATCCATCTCCTTTATTCCCTTCATTTTCTAGCTCTCCTTATCCACTGGCTCTTTTCCTACTACTTATAAACATTCCCAGGTGGTCCCTTATCCTTGAAAAACATGGAATCCTCTCAAAATAGTCTATAATTTTACTCCCTCTTATAGCCAAACTCCTTTGAGAAAGTGCCCCTACTCATTGACGCCACTTCCTGTCCTCTTTCAGTCTGGATTCTTTTTTGGGGGAGGGGAAGGGGGAAGGCAGGGCAATTGGGATTAAGTGATTTGCCCAAGGTCACACAGCTAGTTAAGTATCAAGTGTCTGAGGTCGGATTTGAACTCAGGTCTTCCTGACTCCAGGGCCAGTGCTCTATTCACTGCGCCACCTAGCCATCCCTTGGTCTGGATTGTGATTTCCTCGCTCCCCCCAAAGCACTTTCTCCAAGGTTATCACTGTTTGCTTGGGGGCCATCTCCAGATGTCCTTACCTGTGTCTTACCACAGGACTTTGGTGACTCGGGAGGAAAGAGTGAGGCTGGTGACTTTGCACATCCCTGCTTCACTTAAATACAAGGCATGACATCACCCTCCTAAGGTCCTAATGTCCCCTTCCAGAACAAAGGCTGAACAATGATAATTACTGTTTGTTTAATTGTTGAATCCAGTGTCCTTTTCTCAGCTCATCCCTCTTGACCTTTCTGCAGTACCTGACACTGTTGCCCATCCATACCTCCCTGCCCTTCTCACCTATCTGGGTCTTCCTGACAAGGTTTTCTCCCTATTCTTCTTCTATCTCCCCGGCTATTCCTTCTCAGTCGTCTCTGCTGCAGCCTCTTTATGCATGGATATACCACAGGGCTCTGTTCTCAGCCTAAATCTACATATCCAGCCATTATCTCCTTCTTGAGTTCTGGCCTCCCCTCCCTAACTGCCTTGTAGACATTTTTAACAGGATGTCCTGTAAGCATCTCAAATGCAACATGTCCAGAATAGGTCTCATTATCTTCTCCCTCCACCTAAGCTGCTTCCTGGTTTCCCTATTTCTGTTGAGGACAGCCTTCCCAGTCACCCAGGCTTCCAACCAAGATGTCATGCTCTTCACCCTCATTCATCACCTCACTCCCAATCAGTCGCCAAGTTTCATTATCTGTCCCCAACATCTCTCAAATCCACCCTCTTGTCTCTCCTCACATAATAAGCATCCCTCTTTAGGTCATCCCTCCTAATTGGCCTCCCAGCCTCCAAAGCCCTCCCTCCATTCCACTGTCTACAAGGCACCAAAGTGTTATTCCTATAACACAGGTCTGACATATCCTTCTGTCACAGAAACTCCGGCAGCTTCCTATGGCCTCAAGCAGCAAATACAAGCTCTGCTGCTCTGTTTGGCATTTTCAGCCTTTCATAATGCTTGTAATAGCCACTCACTTAAGGTGAACGTTCATGTACTGTTGCTGGGCTAATTCATGTTACAGCCTAATTAGGGCCTGGAGAGTATGATTTTTTTAAATACTTAAAAATTTCTGGCACCTATTTATCCTTATCTTTGCAAAATGGACTTTTGCAAAGCTGCCATAAAGACACTTCCTTAATTTGTGTGAATTCCAGTGGCAATTTCGAAACTCTATCCCTCGACGCTATTGCCAAATCCCATTAGCTTTAAAGAATCATTCAAATATATTTTGATAAGTAAACAGTTAGAAGCCCAAGTCAAGGGTCAGTGGAGGGAAAAGACTGCTAGTGTCCCAAATTAAGCTGAGCTGAGGGACATGCTGCTGGGCCCTGTGGGGGACCACCCCAAAGAGAGCTCCATTGAGTGGACTGAGCCCACACTTGGGCTGCTCCTTAGCCGGTTCGGGCCAGGCAGCCTGAAGGAACCAGAAGTAGAGGAGAGGGAAGGAAGGTGATGAGAGCTTATCAGTCAACAAGCACTTCTTAGACACTTACTGTTTGCCAGGCATTTTGCTATGTGCAGGAGATGGAAAGAAAAAGTAAATATAGCCCGGCCCTCAAAGGGCTTCCATTCTGATGAGGGAGACAACATGTATGTATACAAGAATAGATCCAAGGGAATTTTGGTGGTGGATAGTACAAGCACTGGGGGAAGAAGGCCTCCTAGAGATGTGGGGTAGTCTGAGGATTCCAAGACACGAGGGAGGAGGGAGAGCATTCCAGGCATGAGAGGTGGGGTAGTCAGTCTGAAGGCACAGAGATGGGAGACTGACTACTATGGGTGAGGAGCAGCATGTCAGCCTCTGTGGCTAGACTGGAAAGTGTGTGGAAGAGGGGAAAGTGTCAAAAGATCAGGCAGGAAGAAGGCTGGAAAGAACTTTGCCAACCGAATGAAGTTTGTATTTGATCCTAGAAACAATAGGGAGCCTCTGGACCTTCTTGAGCAGGGGAGAAACATGATCAGACTTGGGCTTTAGGAGAATCACCTTGGAGTCTGAGTAGAGAAGAGAGAGACTAGAGGCAGGAAGGCTGATTGTCCAAGGTGATGAGGGAGAGCCTGCAATAGGGGGCTGGCTGTGGGAATGGAGAGAAGGGGATGCATAGGAAAGATGTCAGAGATAGCCCACGATTTGGCAGTTAATCAGATGTGTGAGTGAAGAGTTGGCCAGGCACTGCTAGACACTGGAAATAAAAGACTGAAATGAAACATTCCCTGCCCTCAAAGAGAATGACCTAACCCAAGGAGGCATACAAAGGAATTGGAGGAGAAGAGAAGCCCTGAAGCTGCAGGCATGCTTTTGCAGTCCCAGGACCTGGGTTCCATTCAAAGATGCTTTTTCTTGGTCTCCCCTTCTTTCTGCAAAAGGGGAAGAAACAATAGATACTGAACAATCCACGTGATAGCAGGATAGAGGGAATGAAAGGATGTGATGGAGAGATAAAGAGCATGGCAGAGGGGAAGCCAAAGAATGGAAACATCAGGGCCAGAAACTTGAAAAGAAAGACTCAAGGGACCGTACCACCTTGAAGAAGATGCCCAGGAATTCTCTGATCTCAGCAAGATGTCTACTGAACAGGACTGCTCTCCAAGCAAGGCAGACTCCTCTGGACTTCCAAACCCTGTCCCCTGGGACCTCCCACAGAGCCTGAGGCCTCCTCTCAGTGGGTTGCTATCAGTACCTTGTGGCCTTAGAAAGCTGCTTGGGGTGGGGGTAGGGGACTCAAGAAGTGAAAAAACTGGCCCAGGGTCACACAGCCAGGATGGAACAAAGGCTGACCCTAAACCCAGGCCTTGGTGACTCCAGGCCGGCCCCCTTTGCACTCTCTTATACTGCCTCTTTCCCTTCTAGCTAAATCTGTACAATTCCTGCCATTTTGCAAGGAGATTGACCATCCATTCTGAAACTCCTTTTTCTTGCTGGTGCTTACCAGGGTTTCTTTCTAACTTTTTTATGGGACAATACACACAGGA
>JAQQSU010004347.1:0-14104 GCA_028627135.1 Pseudochirops cupreus
CATGTACACACACATATATGAGAGAGAGAGAGGGAGGGAGGGAGAGAAGATTCAATATATTTCATATATTGAATAGTGGGGGTGAAAGGAATATGACTGCTAACTAGGAGGTCAGTACCCATCATGGATTTAGTAATATTAAGGAATGTCCTAAGATTTGCCTAGAGTCACTAAAAATCCTGAAGATTTTTACTAATATAAGTGCCAGCTTCTTCATGAAGTCTTTCCTGATACTCCCACGTTCTTGTGGCTTCCCCCAGAAATCCACCTTACATTTATTTCGTATATATTTATATATGTACGTCTTGTCTCCCTTAATAGAAGGTAAGCTTCTTGAGGACAGAGACTTATTTTTATCTCTGTATCCATTCTCTGTATCCAAACTAGCATAGTACCTGACAATCAGTGAAACTATGAGCATTTATTAAGTGTCTATATTGTGCCAGATATAGCTAGACACTGGCACATAGTAGGGACTTAAATGCTTATTGACTAATTATTATTATTATTAAGTTCATTAGAATTTTACAATCCTCTGAGGTAAACATTGCAAACATCACTATCCTCATTTCAAGGATAAGGAAACTAAGGTTCTAAGAGTTTAAGTAAATTGCCCACCAAGATCACATATCTGGTAGATATCAGAGATGGCATCTGAATTCACATCCAACTGACTCCAAAATCTGCCACGTTATCTACCATGCCACTCTTTCAATTATGGTGGAAAATTTTTAAAAGAACTCATATTTACTCCTAACTCTCTAATTAGGATCAGAAGGTCATGGATTTAAAACTAGACAGAACTTTAGAAGTCATGTAATCAAACTCTCTCATTTTACAGGTGAGGAAAAAGACCCCTTTCCCTAAGACTATATGTCACGGTAAGTAGCCTGTTGGTATTTGAACCCCAGGTCCCATGACTCTAACTTCAGTGCTCTCTCTATTGCACCATACTGCCTGGCATGGTGGAAAATGGCAGAAGAACCTACATTTCTAATTGCCTACTTAGGTACTAGCACGGTAGACCCTATACTGAAACAGAACAAACAAGGCAAAACAAACAAACAAACAAACAAAACCCACTAGTAAAATAGGAAAACAGCAGATGCAAGAGGAAGCATTAATCAAGTACCTACTGGGGAGAGGCATTGGGTTGAGTGTTGGAGGATTAATATTCAGTCACTTTAGTTCACTAAAGGAATAAAGACAGAAACTATGTCTGCAGTTGGGAGAACTTCTCTATCCAGGTATACTGTTGAGAGAACTAGAAAGATTTCTCTCACCTGGAATATGAGTTCATTAACCATCTGCAACATTCAGGCATATAACCCATAAAAAACACTTATGAATCCAGGAGCCATGAGGCAGCTACCCAAAATTAACCCTTGAAGGTCATTCAGTACCCATTGAGCAGGTTAGAGAAAAAACCATGGTTCTCTATTTTATATTTCATGAAACTTTGAAACAGAGTAAGTAATCTCAGGACAAAGAGTGAATTAATGAATTAAAAAAGCATTTATTAAGCACTTAGTAATAATAACAGCTAGCCTTTACATAATGGATGGCATATAGCGCACGTCACATATTTTTGTCTTCACAATAACGTAGTGAGGCCAGGTTCACCAACTGATTCTAGAAACATGATACTATGAGGAGCTGGACAACGGCCTTATTATCATAAAGAGTGAAGAAACTTTTGCTGCCCAAGAGCTTGTCTCACCAGCTGGCCACATAGATGATTTTATAGAACTTGTATTTGCATTAAAATGGGAAATATCCATGTAGTCTCTATTGCATAGACAGGACTTTTGCAGATTCAGTTCATTTTGGGCACTAATTAATCATGATCAGAGACTAATTTCACAGGAAAAGATGAGATCTTTAAGCCAATATTTAGCAATACTTGGCAATTGCTCTGTCAAAAGCAAAAGAAAAGATGTCTTGGTTCAATGAGTTGGAATGATCAGCTAGCTCTATCGTCAGGCAGATTTTTTTTTTGAGAGATCCATAATAGATGCAGGAAAGAGGGAGATATAATCTCTGCCAGAAAAATAAATAAATAAATGCTTGGGCCTTATCTTAGACACAGCACATTTGGAATTGCAATCATTCTTATGAAGAGATCATGGCAATCCTGCTAGCATATGCCAAAGTCAATGGAGACCCTAACCCAGATGTCTCATTTTGCCTCCCTCATCGGTAAATGTGGCTGTGCTAGGCCTCAGATGTGGTTTCTGTACTGTCAGGAATAAGATTTTATTTCTGCAGCCTCTCCGTTATTTTTCAGATGACCGCACTGACATTGTAATGGGTGGCAAAACTTCACTGCTTCAGCTCATAATGAGGCACAGGAGAAAACTTGTGGAAAGTATCTTTCCATACGTCTTTCTCAGTTTGAATCTTTCCTTGTTCTCCTTGATAGCTATGTTCTGCCTGTCTATGAGTCAAAGGTGGAAAAGAAATCCAGTGAAATGTCTAAAAGAATCGTCATGACTCACCTAGTGTGTGATATTGGGCAATTCACTTAACCTCTATTTCCTCATGTGAGAAATGATCACTGTTTTCTCATATTAATAATCAATTATTGCGTTAGGACAAGGATTTTTTCAGAAGCCTGCAGGTTGTTCAGTCTCTGAAGCTTACTGTTGATGGATGAGATTACCCAAATTCCCTGGGAACATGTCTTTCTATCCAGGGTGGGAAACTCCACACAATTAGAGAAACTTACAGAAAATTTAATCTAAGGTGAATTCTGGTCCATTATGTTCTACTCAGACAGGTCTGAGCAGAGGTGGATCCCCTCTTGTCTAGACTGTCTTAGGCAATGTAGTCTGGATAATAGATAAGTCTCTTTGAAGAAGGCAGAATAATCAGAGTCAAGGTCCCCTCCCCCCCCATTTGGAAAAGCCCACCTCTCAATATAATATTCATTATTTAATATTCATCACTTGTTAACCAATCAGAGTTGATTGTCACCCTCAGGAATACTTATTCTTAAAGGGCATATGAGTATTGAGTGGTTTCCATGAGGAGATCTTTGGTATTTGAGAGTGCCACTGATACCTTGTATTCATTATTGCCAGCATGATTATTGAGATGGGGACAATATCTTCAAAATGGGGACAAAAATAACAGGCCTACCTACCTCACAGGGCCTTTGTGAAACTCAAAATTAGATAATGTGTTTAAGGTCAAGTCAACCATCATTTATGATGCGACAGGCACTGAAATAAACATTGAGGACTCCAAGAAAGGGAAAAAAAATAATATTCTCTGAGACATCAGAGAATATCTCTCAAAGAGCTCTAAATCTAAGAGGGGAGACAATATGCAAATTGTGCACAAAAAATTGTAGACATAATAAATGACTGATAATCAATGGAGAGGCGGTGCTAGCTTTACAGACAATGGAGAATGTCTTCTTATTGAAGGCGGGATTTTGGCTAAGACTTGAAGGAAGGAATGAGGTAGAGATTAGGAGAGAAAGAGTTCCTAGAATAGGGGATAGCCAGTGAAAATACCTGGAATTAAAAGATGGAGTGTCTTGTTTGAGGAAAAGCAAGGAGGCAAGTGACCCTGGATCTGAGAAGACCCAGAGGGAAGTAAGGTAGAAAGTACTTTGCAAAGTATAAAGTACCATACAAATGTCAGTTGCTGATGGTGTTATTACTATAATAATTATTATCCTTTTCATTAGCAGCAGCATCAAATTCATTTTTTTCTAAGAGGAATCATTGTTTTTAACTCCAGGTAAATTTGCTTTAAACGTGTTTAGAATTATCTTAATCTAGTGACATAGTGAGAAATAGGAAGATGCTGGGCCAGGGAAATATGGACACCTTACCAGCCAGACAAAATGATTCTTGAAAACGACTTTGCAAAGCTCATCCATGCTCACAACCTTTTAGTTATAATCTCTCTAACCTTTATTTTCTATTATAAGCCTCTCCAAGACAAGTGAAGTAAAGCTAGGGAATGATCTGGCCATAAATTGTAATTCCACCACCCATCACCACTAAAGTCATGATAGAGGGAATCAATTCAATCTGTGATCTTTCATTATATTGAAAAGAAACCCAAGCAGTAAATCAGAAAACATGACAAAAGAACTGTCAAGTGAATTTAGTAAAGGAAGTTAGGAGAGTGGAGAAACAGTTGTTTTTAAATCTCCAGTAAGGCTTCATCAATAATGAATATTTATGGATCCATGGACTTCACAGGATTAGTCCCATGCCTAATGTCCTGATTTTCTATTCTTGATATTACAACTGATTCCTGTGGATGTGACCCAGGAGGTGCTGCTCACACCAAGCAGAGGACAGGCTGAGGGAATAAGAATAAACAGGAACAAGTCAAATCCTCAGGGGAGGAAAAGAAAGATCTTTCTGAAAAAATCTTCATCCAATTCCAAAGGGCCCCAAGGGAAATTGTAATACCCCATTAGACTGCTTTAGAGAACAGCAGCTGACAGAAATGGAATCATGCATCCTATCACATACAAGGGAGATTTGCACTAACACATTACAACTATGATAGCATGCAATACTTTAACACCTCAACTTCCTACACAATGGATCTGATCCTTTCATGTTAGAGACTAACATCATGGAAGAGAGATCATTCACAAGGGAGCCTGTTAGAGCTGGCCATAACTGAAGCCTTGAAGCAGATTAGGAAGTAAAGCAAATACAGAAAGAAATTCCCAAATCAAAAAGTCTAGTACCCACCATGCTTTGAAATGTATCAACTGCTAGTGACCCCTTTGAAAAGCAGGAAGGATTAAAGCATCAAGATAGAATAGTGGATTTAGAGTCAGGCAGATCTGAGTTCAAATCTTGCCTTGGACACTTACTAGCTGTGTGACCATGGGCAAGTAACTTAAACTTTCAGTGCTCTAGGAAACTCTTTTAGATTCTAATTTATAGTTGCTGATCTGCATTCGTGGAGGGAATTTTCACAAATGGGGCTTCTCACACAGATGAAATCACAGGTTCAGACCTGATTGGGTCAAGGACAAGTATTTATTAAGAAGTGCATTCTAGAGTCCAGAGGTTCCCAAACTTATTGGATCTACTGCCTCCTTTAAAAAAATTACTCAGCACTCCCCTGGAAATCTGCTTTCTTTAATTCTTTCATGGTTTTTTTTAAAACTTGTATCACTTAAAAATATAAAATATAAAAAAGACACCTTAAATTTAACAATTTATTAAAAATTTTTGGTTTTTTTCCTGCACTGAAATTTTGATGACATAGTACTGCATCATGTAACCGTATAGTATCATATTGTAAACAAGTCATTACATGCACATATTCTTGCCCATGCATGCTGGACTTCCCAACAATGTGCAACAGGCTCACCTGCCAACACTTGCTTGTTAAGACCTATTGGTGGACTTGACCACTGATTAGTTATAAGTTGCATTTTGTGTGTTTTTTTGGAAAATAATACAATTACTATGACTTTAATTCTGTTATACGACAGATGAAATACATACAAACAATTTTTCAAAATTTGTATCTCTTCTCTTCTTTCCTTATGCTTCTACCACGCCTTGATTTTTATTCAACATCTCCTGATTGCACCTAAGGATGCAAATCAACCCCCTGGATGATTCCAGAGTCCCCAGGGGAAGTATCACCCACTTTGGGAACCTAAGACACTATGAAAAAAGCTAAGGATAAAAAGGCTAAGGATAAAAAGAAAGGTAAAAACAATCTCTGTCATCAAGTGGAAGAAGCAATGCTTAAATAGTTAAGTATATGTAAGATATATATATATATATATATATATATATATATATATATGTACACATATATCCACAGTATATGGGAAATAATATGTGAGGGGAAAGTATTAGTAATAGGGTAGGATGTAAAGAGTCCGTATGCAGAAAATAAGATTTAAGCTGAGTCTTGGAGGAAGTTGAAATCAAGAGGCAGAAGTGAAGAGGGAGAGAATACCAGGAATGAGGAGAGCTAATGGAAAGGCATGGAACCTAGAAATGGAAAGGGATAGTAAGTATGCCTGTTTAACTGGATCATAAAGTACAGGGACAGGAATAAAATGTATAAAGATTGGCAAGGGAGGAAGAACCAATGTTAGAAATAGTTTTAAATGCCAAAAGGAGAACTTTATATTTGATACTTGAGGTAATATAGAATTTCTGCAGACCTGTGTTTTAGGAAGGACACTGGTAGCAAAGAGGGGAATGTATTGGAATGGGAAACAACCTAAGGAAAGGCATCCAATGAGAAAGCTATTACAATAGCCTTTGCAAGAGGTGATGAGGGACTGAACTAAGGTGGTAGTTATGTTACTAGAAAGAAGGGGATATGTATGAGGTATGTAAAAGTTAAAATGACAAAATTTGAACAAGTATTAGCTATTGTGGAAACTATAATTCCTGTGTGATTGAGACAATGGTAGTACTCTTTACAGTAATGTTGTTACCCTTCAGTTATTTCTGACTCTCTGTGACCTAATTAGAGTTTTCTTGGCAAAGAGTGGTTTACTTCTCCAGCTCATTTTACAGATGAGGAAACGGAGACCAAAAGGTTAAGTGACTTACCCAGGGTCATAAAACCAGTAAGTGTCTGAGGCTGGATTTCAACTCAGGAAGATGAGTCTTACTGACTCCAGACCCAGCACACTATACACTGTGTAATCTATATGTCCCCTTGACAGTAATAGAGAAGTTCAAAAGAAGATAGTCATTTTGAGTGAGAAAGATAATGAGTTCTGTTTTGGAATGATGAGTCTGAAATGTCTATGAAGAATTATGATTCAGGATGTTGCTCTGAATCTGTTTTCTTATATGTAAAACAGGAATAATAATACATGCATTCCTACCCTCAAGGGGTTATTGAATGTGTGTATGTGTGTGTGTGTGTGTGTGTGTGTGTGTGTGTGTGTGTGTGTATGTGTGTTAAGAATTATTTAAATATGAGTTGCTTACTGTTGTTATTTTAGTCTACAATGTTTCTGGGTACTAACTCAGAGTTGAGAATTCTGAATTTAAATTGAAAATCTTTTTTTGCTATGCACTTTGGGCAAACTAATCACTCTCATTATGGTTCAGTTACTCCAGTTATAAAAATGTATAGACCCTGAATGTAAAATCCTTGATTCTGGCATTCCAGGCCCTCCACAATATGGTTTAAACCTATTTTCTCACCCTAACTCTATATTTCAGCCAAATTTGATGGCTCTTCACTCTCCCTTTTCATACTGCCCTTTCCCATCTTTGAGCCCCATCTTGGGACTGTGCACCTCCATCCCTGTCCTTGTCTCTATCTGTTAAATTTCCTCTTTTCCTATAAGGTCTGCCAGGAAATCTCCATGAAGATTTTCCTTCTTCCTTGCCCCTGACTCAACTCACCCTCATTCCCTCAAGGTAAAGGAACAGTTTTCTTTCTCCCTTCAAATCTTTCATTGCACCATGCCAGGACATTTCCTTTACATTTAACTTATTCTTGTTTGTACTAAATCTCATGCTTCCTATCATCATAGTTAAGTGCACATACATTTCTCACTTATCCCCTCTAGATTATAAAATCTCTGACAGTCAGAATTCTTCCTAGTTCCTATGAGGCAGGTGATACAAGTAGATAGATTATTGGACCTGGAATGAGAAAGATCTGAGTTCAAATGCAGTCTCAGACATTTAGCTGTATGACCATGGGTAAGTCACATTAATGTTATCTGCCTCACTTTTCTAAACTGTAAAATGGGGATAATTATGGCACCTAGCTTCCAGGGTGGTTGTGAGGGTTAAATGAGGTATGTGGAAAGGGCTTTGTAAATCTTAATGTGCTATATAAATACTAGTTGATATAATAATCTAACATAAGCCAATAAAGCTTATTTCCAAATAATAACATAATACATCAATATAACTATAATTGTTTTTGTTATCTTCAACTCCAAGCATAGCACCTTGTACAAAAAAGAAATTTAATAAGTGTGTGTAGACCATGATACAAGAGAACTGATGATAAAGAATGCTACCTATCTCCTGACAGGGTGGTGATGGACTCAAATTGCTGAATGGGATATATAGTTCTTGACGTGATTAATGTAGGATTTTTTTACTATGTATCTTTGTTATGAGGGGTTTTCTCCCTTCATAATGGTGTAATGGTAATTAATTTGAATTCGAAGAGCCATTTTTTTTTTGTATGGGCAAGTAAGCATGTACTTAGCACCTTGTTTCAAGTTAAGGAAAGGTAGCAGGTACTTAGCAGTTAGTAACCGATCAAGCCTCAGTTGAGGAAACAGAAAGTATGAACTCCTGTCTCCTGTTACTGACATAACAGGAAGGGATTGGCTGAAACAGGAAGCTAATGCTGTGTGTATATAAGAAAAGCCACAGACAAGCACAGTCAGAATTTCTTGAAACCAGAATCTGGTGACAGAATCTGTTCTGCCAGGGAGAGAGAGACTTTCTCTCAGCAGCATCTGGAGGCTGGGCTGCTACTGCTGGACTGAGAACTGAGTCAGAATTTTTTTTGGACAAGAATCATGAAAGCTGAAGTTGCTATTGTCAGGAAGGCTGAAGAGGAAAGGCCACCCTAGGCTGGAGAAAACTATTTTGATTTTGAAAACCTGGGAGGAGTGATTATGATTCTGGGAACCAGCTGAGATTTCTCCTGGGTCCTAGGGCCAGCCAAATTGCCCAAGGACTGAGGAAGCATGACTGGGATGCGGGGACTTTGTCTGTTTGTGGCTTGGTTGAGTCTTGAATTCTCGATAACAGAGATTGTGAAGATTTGAGATGGACTTGATTCTGTGAACTTCAGTATGGAACAGGACCTACCTGGAGAGCTGGACAAGGAACTGGGAGCTGTCTGCCATTGAACTCAGGTGGATCAGTTTGGTGAATCCAGGTAGAATGTGGGACCATGGAAGGGGGATCCAGAGAATATGAGAACTGGCCCCAAGTGGATGAAAAGACCTCTCTGTGGGTACTGAGTAATGATGAAATTGTAGTTCATTAGTGACCTTGGGGTAGAGGGTTTGTGTATTTTCTAATGATTGTACTTGGTGATTAATGATACTTAGTAACTGATTGCTAAATAAGTGATTGATTGAGTTAACCTAGTGTGCCCCAGGAGTGGAAGACTAACTATTATACTTTGAGATGACTGAATGACTAAGGAGGCAATACTTCCTTAGAGATACCAGATGATTGTTCTTTGTTCAAAACTTTGTGGCCACTATGGTGGAAACTATGTGGCCATTTTAATGAAAAGCTGCTGTGGATACTATATTGTGATTTTATGTGATAAGTTGTAATATTGTGAATGATGTACCTTGATTTTCTGTGAATGTTTTGCTTTGATTTGTTATGGAATAGAGTGTTCACTATACTGTGTAATCAGAACCTTAAAAGCTGTTCACAGTAGCATTCTTCTGCAAAGCTACTCATGTGTGGCATTACAAATGGGAAAGTAGGAAAAAGTAAAAATAATAAAATAAGTGTTTGTTAATTAAAAAAATAAAGATTAATGTTTGTTGAGTGAATAAATTAATTCTGAATAAAAATGCACACATATACACACATCCTTTTTTGTTTATTTTTAAATAGGGAAGAAAGAGAGATAGAGATAGAGGCAAATAGAGATAGAGTTCCTCCTCCCCATATCTCTCCTCCCCACCCCCTAACTCCTTAGTCTAGGCTGTCCTTTGTGGCTGGAATACATGCCCTCCTCAGTTCTGTCTCTTAGAATCCTTCCTTTTCTTCCTTCAAAGAAAGCACATTTCAGAGGCCACTTCCTCCTCCAAGGCTTTCCTGATCTCTCCAGAACTAATGAAATAACTATGTAAAAACTTTGTATTCTGCTTAGGTCTTGCTTCCCTCAAAAAATAGTCACCACCTTGAGGGCAAGAACAATGTGTTGTTTTTTTGTCTTTGCCTCTAAAAGACCTAGTACTGTGTTGTTTGTTGCACTAGGAAGAGCCTAAGGCAGCCCAGGGTCTGGGCTGGAACATAAGGATGGTTCTGAACAAGAATTAACAGCTGGGGAAAGTAATTAAAATGCAAGACAATCTCACCAGAAGGTTGGTCTAAGATGGTGTATGGAACAGTGAAAAGAACATTAGATTTGAATTGAAATGACAGGTTCAAATTCTGCCTCTTTGACTTAGTGACCTATGACTTAGGGAAAGTGAGTCAACCTCTCTGGTCCTCAGCTTCTTCATATTTAAAATGAAGATTTTGGATTAGATGACCATCAAAGTCATCTCTAAACCTGTAATTCTAGTTTTATGTAAACCCATGTGAACCTAACCATTAATTGCTCAAATTATATTTACAGGTAATTTTCATGTGTAATGATTTCAACCTGTAATAACTACTGAAGTCTGTTGATGGGGGGAAAAAGTTTGAAAGGCCATTTCTGCAGCAACCCCAACACTGGGCCAAGGCCAACAGCTTAGTTGGCAAGATCCAAGTGACATTTGGTGGGGCAGAGCTGACTGAAACCCAACACAGACTGAGCACTACCAATAAATGCCCTGTTTGTGCCTCCAAGTCTCAGCTGCAGTTTTGATGAACCACCTGAAAGTCTTAGCAATTAGACCTTAAAAGATGTAATTTTGTGGCAACGTTATGACACCTGGAATTAATGAACACAGTTTGTAATATTCTAAAGTTTCCCTGGAATATGTAAAAATCCAATTCTACATCCACCGAGGAGTCATAAAGCATAGGACTTGGAACTGGAAGAAAAACCTTTGAGATCAAACTGGTTTTATTCTCTCATTTCATTGATAAGGAACTGGAGGCCCAGTGATGTTAACTTGCCCACAGTCACACAAGTAGTAAGAAGGGAAGTGAAGCTTAAGCCAAGTGTTCTGGCTCCAAAGCAGGTGGTTTGGGCTTTGTTGTTGTTTGTTTGTTTTCTCCTACTATCCCATGTAAAATGTCATAATTTCACTATTGGTCTTCCTAACTTCCCAAAGGTAACAATATATATTAACATAATCTGGATCTAACTCATCCCCCTACTAGATTGTAAGCTCCATAAAGGGGAGCAACTGATTTTGTCTGAATTTTAACTTTCTTCTAGCATATAGCAAAATGCTCTGCAACAATGCCAAATATATGTTGGTTTCATGTAAACATCACTCTTAAAAAGTTTCCCTGATACTCCCAGCTAAAAGTTTTCTCTCCCATCTTTCAGAATCTCGAATAGAATCTCTGCTTGTATCTCCTCTAATCATTTATCTCGTTATATTCTATATTGGCAATTCTCAACTTTTTTGGTTTCAGGTCACCTTTAAAATCTTAAAAAATATATATTAAAGAACCCACAAAGAGCTTTTGCTTGTGTGGCTCATATCTGCAGACATTTACAATGTTAGAAATTAAGATGTCTTAGTATTTTTATGAAAATAATATTGTATGGAAAATGATACAGCTGAAGGAGCACTGGACTAGGAGTAGGGTAAATGTGCTGGTAAAGGTCTGACAGCCACATCTCTGGGGGAAAATATCTATATACTCATGACACACTTGGGTTTAATTTGTATTACTACAATTTTCTCTATCACTTTCTTAAATTAAACAATCAATATAAAAATAAGTCAAGCCTTGATCTGTAAGGTTTGCCAATTTCATAAGTGTAAATGCTCATGAAAATTTAACAACTGGACCTCTAGAGTCTGTTTGAGTTGGCTCTAGTTCACCAGTGCACGGGAGTCAGGAGACCTGAGTTTGAGCTCATCCTGACCCTTCCAATGGCTGTATGACTTTGATAAATCTCTATTTCTTTGGATTTCAGTCTGCTAAACTATACGATAATTGGGTTTTATGAGATTGTACCAGCAAGCACCCTAGCATACCCAGGGCAGCTGCTAGCACAGGTTCTTAGATCTGCTTTTCTAAAGGAAAACAACTCAAAATGGGTTAACACTCACTTTAATCAATCAAACATATATCATTTACCTAGTTCAGGGGAAAAAGTCAGCATCTTGAACTTCAGAGAATGCAAACAGAATACAGAACACAAGTTACAAGCAGACAAAGAAACAGATCAGCAGAGGAGCTTCCAGCGTCTGACCATTACATCCATACCTATTCAGTTACCAGAGAGGGAAGCACCAACATCTGGATTTTTCAAAGCCAGGGGGCTCAACGGCTTCCCAGAGTCTCTTCTGGCCAAATCACACAACTCTTCTCAAAGTGAGCCTCAAAGCAAAACCTCACATCAGGGCATATGTATAGCCTTCTCCTGGATCAGAGATCGTCACAGTCCTCTTGACCCACTGCCCAATCACAAAGCTACAAGGCACCAGCATTCCCGAAAAACAAGCCTCCTGCCACAGGCTCTATGTGACCACATTCAGCCTATTAAGGGGCAGAGTATACTTTCAAATCAGGGAAGGTTCTCATTGTCACTTTAGTAAAGGGCCTAGGGGCAGGAAAGATCTTCAGATTCCCATAAAAAAGATGATCTTTAAGGTCCATTCAGCTACAACATTGTGTAATTATATGAGTTTCTTTCCTTCTGACCAATTACTTGAATCCTTAATACAGTATCATATGAATATTGTAGTCCAAGGAAGATTAGCAGATGCTCCCTAGATGACAGGACTCCAAGTTAACCAGGATAATCTTGTTATCTTCCCTTGTTCTTTCAACACTGCTTTTACTCTCTTTCTAGTTACTGGACTCCACAGAGAACCAATTCAGTTTTGAATGGGTTGCCACAGTGGGCTTCCTTCCACAGAATTAGAATGTGTAGATCACATAGATTTCCTAATAAGACAAGGGTGGATGTGAAGGAAGATGCTTCTCAGATTGTAGAACCACAAAAATCTTTTAAAGGAAGGAAGATCTCTTCTGTTTATTCACCTTTCAAAGAATAATAATAGCTGACATTTTAAGGTTTGGAAAACATTCTATAACTATTATATCATTTTTTCTCACCTGAGAGGCTATTGTTATTCCCATTTGACAGATGAGGAAAATGAGACACAGGTCACATAGCTAGTTTCCGAGTCTGGATTTAAACTCAGCTCTTCTTGACTCCTGATTCAGTTCTGTTCACCATACCATCTAGCTAGCTTTACTCTCTTTATCCAAACAACTGAATATACTAAAAAGACAATCCTTGAGCGGACATACCACGAATAATAAGGATATCAAGCCAATGCCCAACGTGTGTTATAGAGTGAATCATTTCACACAGTAAACATCCTCATCTAGATTTCCCCCTTTTTCCAGATTATGCATAGATTTAGATCTAGTATTTCAGTGTTGAGAGCTCTTTGATATAAGACAAAATTGCATAGGTTACTACAATGACATGTATAGGTGAAGAAGCATACAAAGATTTGAAATTGAAATACATTCAAATACTACCTGCCTGACTCTTAAGTGGTGAATGAGGATAAGAGAAATTCTGGGCCTTTTATTCCTGAGTACATAAGGCTTGTTGGTGACTTTCTCATTCTGGCCATGGGAAATCTACTTTACAGAAAGCAAGAAGCCAAAGTAACTTTATTAACTCAAACAAGAGTTAAGCTGCAGAGTCCATAGGGAGTCCATTCCCTATGGTTTTTTTATCTCATACTCTAGGTACCAGACTACTCTACTAGATAAAATGAGAACCCATTACTGTTTCTAAGTTATGTTAAGATACTACACACTAGACTGTGGGTGTAAGTATATGTCAGACTCATCTTGGATCTCGTCCAAGGAAAATTGAGTTACTCAGAAAAATTTTACTTTGACACAGCCCATTCATAAAAAGGACAACAACAGCATGGTCTCCAAGCCTTGTGATTCAAAGAGGTCACAGTGAATACTGGTATCTGATGCCAGTAAGAAGGATGGCAATTTCTATTTAAGAAAACACTCAAGTGAAAAAGAAAATCAAGCCTGAGCACATCATAACCTTTAAAGAGTCTAGGCTGTCTAATTAAGGAATATTCATGGTTAGCATTAGCCACAACAATCATGATAGCTTTGCTATAACTCTGTTCACCAAAAGCCAGACCCTTTCCGCCCCCCCCCCACAAAAAAAGAATGAAAGAAAGACTAAATACTAGAATGTTTTCAGCTTATAAAACATAAAGTTGCATCTGATTACCTGATGC
>JAQQSU010004348.1:0-14103 GCA_028627135.1 Pseudochirops cupreus
CAAATTCATAAGAATTCAAGTAATTCTCCAGTTGATAAACGGTCAAAATAACAAGCAATCTTCAGATAAAAAAAATCAAAGCTATCTATAGTCATATGGAAAAAAAGTTCTAGATCACTATTAATTAGAAAATATGCAAATTAAGACAATTTTGAGGTACCACTTCATACCAATCAGGTTGCTTAATATAACAAAAATGAGAGTGACAAATACTGTAAGGGATATGAGAAAACTGGGACACTAAAGCACTGTGGGTAGAGTTGTGAACTGATTCAACCATTCTGGAAAGTAATTTGGAACTATGTCTAAACAGCTATGCTTTGACCCAGCAATTTCACTACTAGGTATTTATTTCAAAGAAAGAGAAAAAGGGAAAGGATATATAACCATACTTACATGTACGTATATGTGTATACCTATATACCCATACATATGTGTGTATATGAGTATCCCTATATACCCATACATATGTGTGTGTATATACATATATATATTTATATATATATATACGTTTACACATATGCACACACACGTGTGTGTGTACACAAAAATATTTAAGGCATCTCTTTTTGTGGTAGCAAAGATTTGGAAATCAAGGGAATGCCCATCAGTTAGGGAATGGTTGAATGAGTTGTGGCATATCATTATGATGGAACACCATTGTGTTATATGAAATGAAAGGGGATGGTTTCAGAAAAATCTAGGAATACTTATATGAACTTATATGAACTGATGTGAGAAGTAAAGTGAAGTGAGAATATGAAGTGAATTGAGAAGAATCAGGAGAACACTGTACATAGTAAAAGTAATATTGTATGATGATCAAGTGTATGCTCAGTAATACAATAATTCAACATAATTCTGAAGGACTTATAATGAAACATGCTCTCCGCCTCTGAGGAGGAACTAATGAAGTCTGAATGAAGACTAAAACAAACTTGTTTTTTACTTTTTTCTGTCTGTTTTCTTTCATAACATGACTAATGTGGAAATATATTTTGCATGACTGCACATGTATAACCTATATCAAATTGCCTGCTTTCTCAGAGAAGGGGAAGGGAAGTGAAGTTTGGAGAGAATTTGGATCTCAAAAATTTTTTTGAAGTTCAAAATTATTTTTATGTGTAATTGGAAAAGATATTTAAATAAAAAAGAAATGACAATGATCCCATTTCAGAAAAACCTGGGAAGACTCATGTGAACTAATGCAAAATGAAGTGAACAGAACCAGGAGGATTTTGTACATAGTAATAGCAATATTGTAATGATGATCAATTAGGTGGTGCAGTGAACAGAGTGATGAGCCTGGAGTTAGGAAGACTCATCTTCCTGAGTTCAAATCTGACATCAGATACTTACTAGCTGTTTGACTCTAGGCAAATCATTTAACCCTGTTTTATTGAGTTTTCTCATCTGTAATATGAGCTGGAGAAGGAAATGGCAAGCATCAACAGTATCTTTGTCAAGAAAATCTCAAATGGGGTCATGACTGAAATGACTGCACAACAAATGATGATCATTTGAAAAACTAAGCCACTTTGATCAAGACAGTAATCCAAGATAATTCAAAAGGACACATGACAAAAATGGTATTCACCTCCAGAGTGAAACTTGCTGAACTCTGCATGTGAAGCACACTTTTTTCCTTTTTTTCTTACTTTTTCATTTTCTTTTTTTGGTAATGGCTAATATGGCTTTAAATTTTTATTTAAAAATTAATAAAATAAAATAAATTAATCAAAATAAATTAATTAAAATAAAATTAATATCATATTGCTTTATTTCTCAGTGGGTAGGTGAGGGGTTGGAGGAAGAAAGAAAATTTGAATTCAAAAATTAAAAAAAATGTCAAAATAAATATTTTTTTAAAAAAATTCATCTAATCCAACTCATTCATTTTACTCATGAGGAAACTGAGAACCAACAAGGTTCTTCCTTTCTCAATGTCACATGTGAAGTATGTTACAAAGGGAGGATTTGAATGCAGATCCTCTGATTCTAAAACCAGTACTTTTATCAGTATAAAAATTCTGCCCTTCCAATACTGTATTGAAACATATTTTTACTTTCAGTGGTGATGCTTCTATTTTCCACATTCCCCTTAATAAGACTGTCATGGCATTATAGTTTATTAGTACTGTTTGTTGACTTTTTAAAAAGTTTTGTAGTTTTGTATTGTCAGGAAAGAAGAACATAAGGGAAATTTTGCACCTTAAGAATGATGTTGCAGGTCAAGGAATCTTCCTGTAGTAGCGTAAGTGAGATGATATTGAATGGTAGACTCTATTTCATATCTTCATGGCTCAAGTCCATCCCAGGAGAAAATGATGCACACAAAAAAATTCCTATCATCGGAAAAATAGTCACAAGCAATAATGAGAATAATTTCAAACTGAGCAAATGGATATTTTCTCCAAATAAACTCTAAATCACCAGGTGTTTCATACATAAGCCATCAAGCTGCAAACATTCCCCAAATCCACTGCTTTTACAGTATATGACTCTAAGGATTGGTGGTTTAAGCATTATAACTGTAGACTTGAAACATTAATGAATGTTTTGGTGTGAAAGGTATATGATTTATATCAGAAGATTTGTATATATAGCTGTTGTGGAGCTATACCATTTCCATTTATATCGTTCCATGGTAGATGAATAGTAATATAGAGTATACTAATAACATTTTAGTCATACATTTTATATCTTTATTTACCAATACTCATTTTACCCTTTAGTTTATTGCAACATTAGAAATCTCTGGGTAAAGTCAAGATTTTATATTTTAAAAACTGACACAAATTCCTCTTGTTTGGCACAGTACAAAGGTCATCAGACTGGAGATCATACTAGAAGAAAATTAAATTTTAGTCCCAAATTAGCCACTACCTAGTTGTGTGACCAGGGCATAGTAGTTTCTTTTCCCTCTCTGACCCTCAGGTGACTAATGTGTAAACCAAGGGGAGTAATTTAAATGATCTTCAAGACCCCTTTAGTACTAAAATATGATGGTTTTTATCTTTTTACTTAAAGAATATAGATCTAATACCAAAGACTCTTGGGTCTCAGTTTCCTCATTTGTAAAATGACAGGATTGGACTGCATGGAATTTGAAATTCTTTTCAATTCTAGGTAATCTAATTTCATGATTGAAATAATTCTTATGCACTTCTAGTCCCGAAGCCTGTTAGTATGGGACTCTTCTCATTGGTGGAGATCAATGCTGAGAGTCATGACCGAGTTGGTGAGATCAGGAAAGATGAGTGTAGTAAGTGAAGTGATGCTTCACTTACAATCTCTTCAGGCTCTTGACTTGCTTAAAGTCTTTTCAAGTCTCTTAAAACTCAACAGTCATTTTAGTAGCTTCTGGTTTCCAGCTTAAAGAGAGAAAGTAGATGATTCCAATCCCATTTCAGGCTTCTAAAGGGAGAAAAAGACCCTTAGAAGGAGGCAGCATGAGAAGAGCTATCAGTCTCTAGTATGTCTGTATCCCCTGCTTTCTACACTAGAGACTTTGGGGAGTTTCCCTTTGGCTGAGATCTAGGATTGTCTCTCTCAGTTGAGCTGGATTAACTCACTTTCACTGCAACAGCTCTTTCACTCTGTATTGCCTGGTACATATTTTCAGATGTACACTTTTTATTATTTCTGCTTTGCTGTTAAGTTTGATGGATAGGTTTCTTTTATATTCACTGTGTATGTTCATTATGGAACTGGTATTTGGTGGGATAGGGATCAAACCTTGGATATAATGCTTGGGTACTACTTTCTTTTTTTTGTGGGGGTACTACTTTCTCAACTACAAAATAGTGATCAGAAGTTTAACCTGAACTTTAAAACCACACCTGCTAGTCTAATAACATTTAAAGAAGCATAAAGATTTAATTCTAGTTTGGTATCCCTTTTTCTAAGGAGAGAAGAGTGGCCAAGTTTCTGGCCCCAAACTCCTGTTTCCCTTCCTGGCAGGAATGAAAATCTCTCTTGGAGGTAGATAAAAAGACAGGAGGGTAGAGATATCTATTCTGCCTCCTTTGAAGCCACACAAAGATATCCCCCTTGCTATATGTGGGGGACAATCTTCACTTAATTGGACTAATTGCTCTCTCCTGTAGATACACTACATGTTCCTTTCTTTGCCTTTGCTCATACTATTCCATATACCTAAAACAATACCCTTTTGTTCCCTTCTTCCATCCCTCCCTTGTCTTCACAAGAATTCTTCTTCTTGTTCAGTCATTTTTTCAATCGTGTCTGACTCTTCATGACTCCTTTTGGGGTCTTCTTGGCAAAGTTACTGGAATGATTTGCCATTTCCTTCTCCAGTTGATTTTACAAATGAAGATACTAAGGCAGGGTTGAGTGACTTACTGAAGGTCACACAGCTAGTAATTGTCTGAGGTTAGCTTTGAACATGGGAAGATGAGTCTTGGTTACTTCAGGCCCCACATTCCCTCCACTGCACCACCTAGCTGCCCTAAAGAATTTTAATTCTTCCTTTACAAGTCAACTCAACTTTCCTCCCAGAAGCCTTCACCAATACTATCATTCCTTAATGATCTTCTCCGCAAGTCCTTCCGTAACACATTTTACCTCTCTTACACATGACACTTTATATCTATTGGTACATTTAGTCTATCTCTCTTCTCTAGTGTAAGTTCCAAGTTTTATCACAATTTTGCATCTCCTCTAACACTTATTCCAGTGCCCTTTACTCAGTGGGTACTTAACAAATGTTTGAGGAATTGGTGACCTGAATGGAACTTAATTGGCAGAGGAAAGAGTCTCAGATATAATAATTACTGTTTCTTTTTATGTGTGAGGCCTATAGTACCCTTCCATATTATTTCCAATGCACTTCTATCATTCCTTTCAAGACTTACCTGAAGATTCATTTTCCTTAGTGAATTTTTGAAAGCTCTAGTTATAATTACACATTAGATGTTTCAAAAGTCATTTTGATGTCTAAGGTATTTTAAATTTTTAAAATTCAGTTACATTAAGACAGACAAACCAATGTGTTTTTGTCATCTGTACTAGGCTCTCATACCCCCCAGAATTGTAAAGTTAGGAAGAAAATCAGATGTGATTTAATCCAAACTCTTTATTTTAGAGATGAGGAAACTGGGACTCAGAAAAGTTAACCAACTAACCTAATACATAGGACTAAGGTGAAAGCATACCATGGTAGAAGTGGAATGAATATCTTAATTTTCTGGTTCCTAGTCTTATTTTCTTTCTATTTTTTTCATGCTGTCCCTTATAACCTGATAGGCTAATAGTTCAAAATGATAACTCTAACAAAGCACATGCAATACCATGAAAAGAGTATTCTGATAATAGAAGTTGATTTAAGATCAGCTGCAGATTACCTTTAAACACAACAAAGCTGTTACTTCAGGCTTCTGAACTTGCTCAGAGCTTGGGAAAGTGGTGGTGACAGCCCCTAAGTCAAATGTAACATGTCTCAGAGTCAAAGTTTAAGGTTCATATATACATAGCAAACTAGAGAGAGAAATGGACTTTGGGTTAAAAAAAATTGTTTCAAATCCTCATTGTGTCACTTACTGACGATTATACGACGACACTTAAAGTTGTTGAGCCTCACTTTTTTCCTCTGTGAAATGGAGAAGATAGTATCTATAGTATTTGTCTCATCAGGTTAATATAAGCTTAAAATGAGATGCTATGTTAAGTACTTCACATAGTTTTAAGTGTCATATGAACTTCAATTATAATTATTGAAAGCTTCTTACTAATTAGTTTTCTTATATTTTATATATATTTCTTATATTATTATATATTATATTATAAGGATATATATATATTATAATATATTACATTTTATATATATATATACATATATATATATATACATATATATGTATTTCTTATATCTCTTCAGGGAAAACTGCAAACATCTAAATGTGTTTCTTGTCTCTGTAATCATACTGGGATTTGAAGATCTTCCATGCCCCTTGAACTTGCTGACATAGCAGGAAGGAGTGGAGCAAGAGAAAGCCAGAACCAAGCTAGCCTCCCTGAGGTGGTGACTGGAAGCAGAGGCAGAGGCAATGGCTGCGGTTGTGGCGTGAACTCCTTTTTCTTTGAGCCTGCCAGAATCTCTGCTAAGGACTCTTGCTGAGGACTGCCTGAGACGAGAACTGCTGGGGGGAGGGAGGGCGGAGTGGAGCTGCTGGGAGCAAGCTGCCTGGACGCTGAGCAGTTGTCGTGAGTGAGGAAAGGAGGATTTTTGCCTGAGGTAGCCTGTCCTGTTTTGAAGGCTTGAGAATATGGGTGTTTACTACTTTAACTACATGTGCCAACTTTGTAACCATTGTGTTGGCTTTGACTTTCTGGTTTTGGGACTCAAGTTTTCTGGTATTTAAATAAATGCTCTGGCTATATTTCTCATCTAGAGAGCCTGTTACATTTTGGTGATTAATAACCATATCAGCATACTTATAGTTACTGTAGGCATTGTGAACACTGCATTGCTGATACAGTCTCACACTTAAGATCATAGAAAATAAAGAAGTCTTCCTTTCTGACAGGTCCCAAGTGTCATGGGGATCTAGGCACTAACTCCTTAATTTTTGAGTTTGAGGAAAACATTCTAGCATCTTTCAATTTGTCTTCCACTTGACTCTTGTAATCTTCTTTATTCACTCCCCAACCCCTATCACAAAATTATCCCTACTAGGTTCACACTTTGCTGATTTTTCCTAAAGTTCAGAGAAACTTTAAAGAAAGCACCAGAAGAATAGGTCAAGGACAAAGCTGGAAGCTGCTTCAGTCCTACAGAGTGCAAGGCTCATGTTCCCAGGGTAAAATCCCTTTAAACCTGTAGTGATGTTCCCAACACAAACATTCATTTGCCCTTCAGGATGTTATTTGTCACTATTATCCAGATGGAAACAAAAATTCTTCTTTACTAAAATTATTTAAAATGCTAGCATTGTGCAGATACAGCCAAACATGATCTGACATATCTATAAAATGCAAGTAATCATTATCATCTCTTCAGAGAATCTAAGCTTCATTCAAGACATTGCTCAGATGTTACCTTCTCTACCAGGTCTTTCTAGAGTCCCCTAATTGCTAATGCTCTGTCTCTATTATGATTATATCATGTTATTTCATATGTATTGGCATTTACTTACCTGTGAACACGTTTATTTTACCTAGTTGAATGTAAATGACTTTTTCATTTTTGTCTTTGTACTCTCAGTGCCTAGTATGGCATCTGACATAGAAGGGGCACTTTATAAGTAAATGACATATTGGACTCAAAATGAGGATGGAGCCGTTCAGATATGAAGGTCTGATTTCTTATCAAGGCTAGTTTGCAATCACTGTAATATAGCTTGCCAATAAAGCAGGTGAAAACCGCAGAGAAAAGTTGTGTATTCTCTGTCTTCAATACTGTAGATTTCAGTACTTTAGAACTTTGCATTTACTAAAGAGAGAAAAAAAGAGAGTAGTTAACCAGTCAAGAAAGGAGGAGCATTAGTACTCAGACAATGAGCTGCCTTCAAACTAAACAGCTGCTTTTCTCACCATAGTATATTCCATACTGGAAAGCTGCCTTTCCAAGATAAGGTTAGCCCAATGCCAATGTTTTAAACAGCAAACAAACATGATTGTGTGCCTACCTCCCCATTCTGGTTCTAGCTGACCAGCTTAGGCTAAAATCAAATGCTGCTTAGTTGTTCTTAAAAAAAAAAATCAGGCAAATGCCTAATCTCAAATTGTCTGGTACTGCTTTGAACAAATCCTGTTCCTCCTGTTTTTGAGAAGCCAGTAGAACAGCCATTTTGGGATTTAATCAGAGAACAGTGCTGGGGAATTAGTTTGGAAAAAAAAATAACCCACTTTAATATATGTGTTATTCAGACAGACACTGTTTACTGCAAGGAAACATCAGACCCCAGAAGAGAAAATGATAATAGCTGCCAGGCAAGGGGACGACAAATCTGGGCTGCTTTTTGCAACATCTGTTGGAAGTAGACAAACTGTATGGTAATGTACAACCTGCATTAGGTATCTGATCAGTAAGGACAATGTTACCCGCTTCTTAGTAACCTGAAATTGATTTTCAGGTCTATTATGTCAATGTCAAGAGGTACCTGATGAAGAAGATTCATAGGGGAGAGAGATCAAAGAGTTGTGGTGGTCACACACACACACATTATATGTACTTTAGACTTCTCTCCCCTCTAAGTCCCCAACCTACCAAGCAATCCTGGTCTTGTTATTTTTGCCCCAATCTTTTGTTTAATTTGTGATTTAAAAACAAACAAACAAATAAACAAAACAAACCCTTGAGTCGAATTAATTCTTCCTCCTTCCCCCACCATCCAATACACAGATAAGCAGAAAAGCCTGAGTACCACATCAGGTGACACTTGCAAAACAGAATAAAAGCCAGCCTCACTCCCTAAAGGGCTTTACAACAGATCCATTCCATCAACCATAACAGCCTCCTTCATTGCAGTATTTCCTTCCACCAAATCAGTAAGTTCTGTTTCCCTGAGAATGCTCTTCTCTCCTCTTGCCTAAAATGAAGCAAAACTGATCTTTGCCCTTCAGGGATCAAAGTCATCTTAGAAGCTTATCATCAGCATCCACACAAATTTCACCTGATCATGTTGTGGGTAGTGTTCTTGTCGTGAAAATGCCGACTCTAAAGATATCAATAACATGTTCAGAGATGCTACATGATGACTGTAGAATGAAAATGGTTTTATTAAGGGACACGTTCAAATCTGAATGCCTTCCCCACAGGAAAACTGTTTGTAAATCATAAAGGAGATAATGAAACAGGAGCTGGATTTCCATGAATGTTAAGGCTAAAGAGGCAGAAGGGGGATGGGAGTTGGAGCCCAGCCAGGGTAGAGATTTAATCTTGCTTAACAGACCTGTGTAAAACACTGGCATTTCACCAGCATAGGAAATAAAGTCATATTCTTTCACAAAATTATAAAACTTTAGAGTTGGAAAGACTGTCAGCCACTTGTCATGTCCCAAGGAAGGCCATTCCAATTTTGAAAAAAATCTATTTATTCAGAAGTTTTTTTTTTTCCTGACAGTCAATCCTAAATTTATCTTTACAATTCCCACATATTGTTCTTAGTTTGCCCACTATGGCCAAACTAAGCAAGACTAATTCCTCTTGCATGTGACAGCCTTTCAAATACTTGAAAACACCTATCATGATCCCCTAAATCTTATGTTCTTCATGCTAAACACATCCAAGCCAATCCTTATATGTCACGTATCTTAGGTCCTTCAATCCTTCATTATCTCGGTTGATCTCTTCCAGGCACTCTGCATAATAATGATGGCCCTCCTAACCTGGAGCACCCAAGGTTGTGGAAGTTAACTTTTAAGATTTCAATCATTTTAGTGTGTTTAATACCCTGGATTATGAAGATACATACAGATTCAAGAAAGGTTAAGGTAGTTGACAATAAGTAGACCTTTTTTTTATAAAACATAAGGATTTGTTTAGGGGAATATTAGGAGCTAAGGCTAGATAGGACAAAGATTAATTTGTGGAGTAGTCTTGAATGCCAGACAAAAGGGTTTGGATTTTATTCTTAGTGGACTGGGATCCATAGAAGAAAGAGAATGATATGATGAAGATGTTTTTGGAAGATTTCATCTGGCAACACTGGGCAGGATAGTTTGAAAGGGGATGGGGATCTGAAGCAATGTTATAATCTGGTATAAATACTTCTTTTTCATTGATAGGATGGATCAGATGGCCACTGATATTCTCACTGTGACTGGAATTCTGTGATTCAGTGACTTCTAGTAATACATCTCTCTAGGCATGAGTTGATAAGGGTCTGAACTAGGGTGGTGACAGAGTAAATCAGAAATGGAAAGGTTTTTGAAGGTGTAATCACAATGATGAATGGAAAGGGGAGTAGTATTTAGTAACAGGTTAAAATTTTTAGACTAATTTTGTAGATAAGGGGGAACTGAAAGATATGATAACTTAAAGCTGGATTGTGCAGGAGGGCAAAAGAAAGGCACTGAAGGAGTTAAGTAACTTGCCAAGAAGAAAACGGGAATAGGACCGATCAACTTCTAGATTGCTGCTCTAACTAGGAGATGTTGTTCACTTCACATTTTCAAGATGAATAGCACAATATAGTGTAAGCACTAAGTATTATCATTCCTCATACTAGGCTTTTATTGCTTGTTTGACGCCACCGGGTAACCTGCATTCAGTGACATTTGCAAATCTAAGAAATACCAAATTATCGCTGCATCTCACGTGGCTCATCACAGGTCTGACATTAATCACTGCATTGTGTAAACTCCATCATCAGGGCACATTACCAGTTTTTTTTTTAATTTCCCAGTAGATTACTTCCCTCAGTTCCAGGCTAGTGCCAATGCATCTCTGCAAGTTTGACTTCACCAGTTGCCTGAAATGACTTGCAGCCAAAACAGCCTTTTCTCGAGTTTTTGCAATCAGCCTGTATTCTCTGTATAAACACTAGTTTGGGCTTTTATTTTTAGATTCTTCTAATATGCCCTGATAAATGTGTTCCTCTTAAGAGCTTGTCAGGAACAGAGGTGATTGATACACTGTTCCAAAAGAAGGAGAAAAAATGTTGGCTCTGCCATTGGGACAGATTATATAAATAATGTTCTAAGGCTAATCTGTACTAAATGGATTTTATATTTTAAATGCCCTCTACTGCCATGCGAATATGAATCACATTTCTTCGTCAGAATCATCATGAGGGCTTCCTTGACCTGTGAAATCTACCAAATAAATATAGGAAGCAAAGTGGGCAATGGCTCCTCTAGCAATGTAGCACCAGGTGTGTGTACATTTATTAGTAGGGGCATTGTTTATTCTGCAGGCTCATAAATCATCCTCCCACATAAGAAGAGCTGCCAACTAGAAATAAAGGGCTGTCCTTGGTTGTGAGAGGGGCCTGATTAGAAAGTTGCTCCTTTTTCCATGCCAGATGGCTAGGGCTTCAAGTCCCTTTTCCCTTCTTTCCATTTGAGTTGTGCTTCTTGCCTGTGATGCTTTTGTCTGTCTTACCTCATCCCATGGAATAAAGGATGGGAATGGAAACTACTAGTCAAATTTCCTAATGGTACAGAATGATAATTTCTTCCTGACCTATGAAGTAGTCTACCAGAAGAGAAAAAATGAAAATAAAAAGAAATTCCATTGTGTCAACAAGAGAAGGACCACCACCACCACCACCACCACCACCACAACTACCACTACCACTACTACTACTACTACTACTACTACTACTACTATTACTATTACTACTACTACTACTACTACTCCTACTCCTACTACTCCTACTACTACTCCTACTACTATTTTATATAAAGAATGACAGATTTGCAATGTGCTTTATGCTCATCATTGTATGTGAGCCTCACAATAGCCTTGTAAGGTAATTGCTGCAGGTATTTTTAATCCCTATTTCACTGACAAGGAAACTGAGGCTCAGAGAGATTAAGTGATTTATCTAAGTAATAAGGAGGTGAAATAAAGAAACTAGGAGGCCTCTCTGGGCAAAGAAATCAACCTTTATTAAGAGAAACAAAGGTGGGGTCTACAGTCTGCCCAGTACCGTCTGAGACCCCAAATAACATAATTCACAGTTATTTATAGTTCTCTTGATTCTGTTCAGTGCATGTCCACTAGCTATGACTGCAAGGAGCAGGCCTAACCTTTTACTCAAGCAGGCCCATTACTCAAATATGCCATAATGTCTAGGTACACAGATCTTTTACTCAAGCATAAGCCATAGGTCTTACATTTGTAGGTGTTTTTTACATCATTGGGTAAGTCTACCTTTTACCCACTATTTTTTAATATAAAGATGATTATAGTTACATTACTGAGATGAACTGATGCAAGTATTTAACTGGGACTACATCATAGTTTCAGCCACATGCAATTAGAAGTGAAAACCTGTGCATCACTGAGACTATATGTAGTCAGACAGATTTTCACCCAGGACTGTATTCTTAGTATAAATCACATAGTTACTTCTTATCCTATCAAAATGATTGTAGCTGACAGATGATTAGCAAAGCAAGGTAAAGCAAAGTGCAGAAGGCATTGATTATTGATTTTACTTAATATAGAGGCAATCATGGTAGAGGGAAAGAGCATGTACTCTCTGGGGGCAAAGGACCTGAGTTCAAATCCCACCTGACTGCCTACTACCTATGCGACACTGGACATATTACTTTATCTCTCCTGACTTTGGCTTCCTAGGGCAAAGGATTAAAGGGCTTCATACATTAGCCCCTGATCTAGTATTCTCTGATCTATCACCACATCAAAATACTCAGTGTTGGAGATGGAATTCAAAACCAGATCTCCCTTGATTCCAAGACCTGTACCCTTTCCAATATGTCATGCTTCTTTTCTAAGGAATGAGATAAGGACAGGTACTGAATCTGTGATTTTATTGGTTTAGGAAGCTCCTGGGAGAAGAGGTTAGCTGACTTTTTGCAATTTACCAAAAAAAAAAAAATTGCCAAGAGCATTAAGAGCTTAAGTGAGTCGGCCAGCATGTATCAGAGGGGAAATTTTGATACAGGTCTCGTCTTTAAGTCTAACTCTCTGACTACTTTACTATATGTTCTCCCTACACTTAGGATAACACAATAGGCATTTATTAAATACCTATCAAATACAGAACATTGAACTGGATAGTAGGGTGACACAGAGTCTTAGGGAACTGATATTTTAGCAGAAAGATAAGGCACATATTGCTGTAGTATACAATATTACATGCCTGACTCTTGTGTACCTTGATTATATTCATATACTTCAAGACAGTCTTGTTGGATCAGAAGCGGCTTTCTAGAGTGCATTCAAAAGTGAATCTAAGTCAATGGATCATAAAATTGAATATTCAGTGATCCTAATAAATCAGACAGACCACTTCACTCTGCTGATAGATACATTAGGAAATGTATGTTAAGGTGAGAGGGAAAAACGACTTGATTGAAAATGACTTGATTTAGTGACAACTGATTTTAGCCATATCTGTACATCCTAGGAAAAGGACCACACCCTAAAAGAACCAGGAAAAGCATTTCCCAGTGGTTGCTCTGTCCAAGATCTCTAAGGTTAAAATAGTGAGACGACCATAGAGTGACCTAAATTAAATCACTTGATTGGCCATTAATCAATCATTAGTGTTTCTATGGTCACTAGTGATTATCTCTACATTTGATTAGAATTAGACCTCATTGATTTAGGTGTAAAAACTATTTTTCTGGACATAGTGAAGTACATTGAATGCCAAGTTCATGTTCAACCATATCAACAAGACTTTAAGCTAAGGACTGACAATGTATGAAATGCATGACAAAAAATGCTACCCAGGTCTATCCAATCTGTTGGTATCTTGTTACCACCTTCATAACATCTTTTGTACACATTCCCTTCTTTACACCCAAACAGACATCACCCTGGTACATGCCTTCATCATTTCCTGCCTACACTATTGAATATCCTTCGATTCATCTCCTTGCCTCAAGACTTCCCACTTCAATCTAGCCTCAGCTCAACTGCCATACAGCTGATTTTCCTTATGTGTTATACTGACAAATCATCTCCTAATCAATCAACACCAGTGGATCCTTATTACCTCCAAGATCTCCTCATATTCTGGCCCTTTTCTACCTTTTCAGTCTTCCTACACTTTATTCACTACCACTTATTCTATGATCCAGCAATGCTGGCATCCTTGGTTTTCCTCACAAAAGACATTCGATCTGTCAACTCTCACTCCTTTCCCTGGCTGTCCCCCATGACTGGAGGACCTACCATTCCTCCTCATGTCTTCCTTTTGGTGTTCCTGACTTTTGCCAAGACTCAGGTCAAACCCTACCTTCTTCAGGAAAAGTCTTTGCTTCCATTCTCCCCTTCCCCCCAAATTTCTAGTGCCTTCCTGTTATGGGAATCTGAAGATCTTCCCTGCCCCTAGGCCCTTTGCTAAAGTGCCTACGTGACTCTGAGGACCCTTGGATATTTGAAAGTATACTCTGTTCCCTAATAGGCTGAATGTGGTCACGTGGAGCCTGTGGCGCCAG